>VZTX01025445.1:6383-30837 GCA_013400915.1 Pardalotus punctatus
CCCTCCCTCCCTCCCCTCCCCTCCCCTCCCCCTCCTTTTCTTTTTCTCTTCTTTTGCCTTTCTCTCATTTTTTCCTATTTTTCCCCTTCTCTTTCTTCTTTCCTCCGTCTTTTTGTCTATTTTCTGTCTTTTTATATCTTCCTTTCTTACGGTCTCCTGTTCCCTTTCTTCCCCCTTCCTCCCTTTCTGTTTTTTTCTTCCTTCTCTTGCCATTAACTAACAGTTCCAATAATTAATTCCCTTTGAACTTCTTTGTCAGCAAAACAGTCACCAATATTACTTCCAAGAAGACAGCCTAAGCAATTAATTTGATATATCCTATTTTATCCTTGGGTGATTTACGAGTTTCCCAAGCCAGTTAAATCACATCTTTCCAAGTCCTTACCTCCAAAGACGGAGCCTTTCCAGCTGCGACCAGTAAAGAGGAGCATGGGATCAAAAGTGATGTTCTGTGCTGCAGGGGGCGCTCCCACAATCACACTGACTCCGTAGTTATACTGGCAACAGGCCAAGGCTGCAGTCTGTGTTAGAAACAGAGGGACACCCAGACTCAAGCAAGATTTGTCCTTGGCATGCAAAAGTTTGAACTCCATCTCCTCCTCTCAGGGCTTTCCTTGCAATTTGTTTTTTTAAACTCAAACCTCATTAAAAAATGTCTATTGTATCTGCTCACACTATTGTATCTGCTCTCATTGTTTAGCTATGTCCTGACTTTGCTCTCCTCCCCCATTTTGTCTTAGTCATTAGTGATAAGCCACTTTTGGAGAGCAGATAATGGGCTATGTGAAATGTAGCCACCCTGGTTAGGCCAGGGCACGACAATGAAGTCCCCTTTCCTAAATTTCTGAGCCTGCTTCTGTCCCTGCATCCCAGTGGCAGATATCTGGACTTAACAGGTTTGAAATTAGCTCAGTACTCTGCCAGTGGCCTCCAGCTCCTTAGTGCTTGGTGGGTTGATGAAGAGAGTGCTAATGAGCTAATGCCTCACGTGAGCCGATCTTATGGTGGCATACCATGGTATCCGTACGGCCGATGACCTCGAAGGAGTAGTCCACGCCCTGGCCAGTCATTTCAATCAACACTTCGTGGATGGGCTTATTGAAATCTTTAGGGTTGATACAGTCGGTGGCTCCCAGCTCCTTGGCCTTGGCAAACTTGTCGCTATTGATATCCACGGCAATGATGCGGGAAGCTCCAGCCGCCTTGCAGCCTATGATAACAGAGAGACCAACTCCTCCAAGGCCGAAGACAGCACAGGTGGAGCCTGGTTCCACCTATAATAACAACAGCGTAAATACGGCATATTGTTACAGTCTAAGGAGAGTACAGTGCATATCCTCATTATCACCATGATTTCACCTAAGCCACTTATTGTAATTTAGACATTACCTGCTGAGGAGGAATTTGCACATGCATACCTGCCAGTGCAGTAGCTAGCTATACTGTTAAAATGCTATATGTGACTAAGAGAAATTGTCCCTAAAATACATTTCTGAGACCAGGTTTTCATTATATGTCTCAGCTTCAGGTTTGTCTCAGCCTCACCAGGTTTTTTTTTTTATGATGCTTTATATTCCGGTGGTGTTAAGATCTGTAGTGTCACTCCACTAGAGGCAGTGCCAGCTCTAAAAGTCACATTCCTGTATTGCTGCAAATTGTGAGTGTTGCATATATAGGCTTCTAAGTATTCCAAGATTTCAGTTACAATGAACTCTGTTGTAACATTTTTCTAGGGGTGATAAAGCTATGAGGGAAAACTTTAAAGATAGTAATACGTAATTTTACTGGATTTTGAATTGAAGACTTTTGATTACCCTAGAGACAGAATCTGAAGTAGTCAAAGAACTATATCTTCTTCCCACACTGAACTAAACAGTCTATACCATGCTCACAACCCACTTGCAGTCCACATAATCTTGAACAGACCCCATGAAATATCAGAAACACCCACCAAAATATTTACCTTAGCAGTCTGCAGAGCAGCCCCATAACCAGTTGAAAATCCACACCCAATTAGACAAACTTTTTCCAGAGGAGCAGCAGAATCGACTTTGGCCACAGCAGATTCATGCACTACTGTGTATTCAGTGAAGGTACTTGTACCAAGAAAATGGTGAATTGCTTTTCCTTTGCAGGTGAATCTAGTGGTGCCATCAGACATCAATCCAGTCCTTACACCAAGGCTGTTTGAAAGATGACCAGAAATAACAGCAAGTGAAATTTGTTGTGTGTAATCAGTTTTGTATAAAGGAAAATCAAATTAGGGTTGTAAGAAATCCAGGAAAACTCACTCATTTTTACTGCACAGGTTACCCTTGGTGCTTAAGCAACTCTTGCACTCGCCACACTGTGGAACAAAGAGTGGAATAACCTTGTCTCCTAGAAATAAAACAGTGATGACAGAGGATGAAAAAAGGCAAACAAGAAGCATGCAGGTAAAAACATGAAGCAAGCGTATTTAATCCCCAGGCAAACATGCTCTAGGAGTGCAGTGATAGTTTTATTTCCTTCTGCTGCATTTGTAAGATGAGCCATCTCTCTGTGTTTTATATCAAGGGCATAATTAGGGCAAAGTTATGACAACTAATTTTGATATGCAAAATTCCTGGTGTCTTTCCACAGAACCGGATCAGACTTATGTCATAAAACTATGTTATCTACTGACACTTCTGAAGTACTTATTCAGCAGTTTATTGCATCTTCTGTGTAAAAAGAAGGTAGTAATGCACCTTCTTTTAGTATAGAAACTGAGGTAAAAATTGATGTCCACTAGGACAGCAGATTAGAGTGCCAAGATAACAGAACTGCAAACTGTGCATACAAAGAAGGGGGAATTAAGCATTAATTTGCCAGTCCTTTTGAGTATCTTTGCTATATAGCAGTCCTCTTACTGTTGCATTGAGTAATGGTAGGGGAAATACTTGTCTGAGAAGCAGTGGTACACACAATCTAAGCCAATATATGCAATTCTCTAGCACAATTATGTGATTAACAAAGTAGCATTTAGTTTCCCAGTGCAATTTTTTACTCCTATGCATTATCCACAGCAATGATATATGGTAAATCCTTAATAATCTCTAAACACCTATTTCCTAATACAGACCAGTTTATGATCTGGCAGTTTTAAAATGTGGCTAATCCTTGACACATTGAAAGACAAAGGAAATTTTTGATTTCCACTAAAAATGCAAAATGCCTAAAGAACATTAAATACCCCCACTACCCCAATCCTGAATTAACTTAACACTGTGACATGGGCTTAGTAATCCTTTTGCTAAAGAAATGTTGCAATCTTGAGGCCTTTTTTAATTGGAACTTAAAGGTGTAAATTAAGCAACATCCGAGAAATGTGATTTTGTGTGTGCATGTGTTCAGACCTGCTGTTTCAGCTCACCTGGAAACACAGGGCAGCTAAAATTAGGCAACAGAGAGATCTATGAACCCAGACATAAGAGAAAAAAGCAGCTAGAGCTATTACTGAAATTTGCAATATGCATATTTGTTTGGAGTTAAAGCAGAAATCTCTAATAAAATATTTTCTTATAACTAACAACCTGCTTTGGATGGACTTCATACTTGTCAGTATGGGCAAATGCACTGTAAGTACAGAGGTGTTAAAAAGTGAACTACTTGGGTATTGTAACAAACTGCCTTGAAATTGAGCACTTCTGTGTAGATTTTTTCCTGCATATTTTCTCATAATAATTTAGCCCTTGTTAGAATTTTTTTTGTCTTATAAAAGCATCCAGGAATCCCATCTCATCTTGCAGCATTTGGCTGAAAATTGGCATCTTTCCCTGACTATCTACGCACTGTGGTTGAAAGAGAATGTTGGGAGAGGAGCAGCTGGTCCAGATGAGTGTCCTCAGAGCAATCGAGCCCTCAGGAAGCAGTGCTGCCTCTCCTGCACTGGTGCTGCCCACATGCAAAGCCTGCAGCAGGGTTGGCACCCCAGTTGTGCCCTGATGCTTTTAAAGTGAAGTAAGACCTAAGTTCTGGTCTACTGAAGTCAATGGATTATTTAGCTCTTAGGAGAATTAAAAGAAGGTGCTTTGACATGCTTGTTGTCTAGTGCTTTGCTTTGCCTTATTCTTGAGAAAGGTGAGTTGTATAAACTGTGTTCAAAGAACCTGCAGCTAATGCCTGATTTCCTATGAACAACAGCAATGAACCTACAATCTTAGTCCCATGACAGGAAGAGCACTACGTAGGTGGAAAGCAACCTGCAGATGTTTTTGCCAAAACCAAAACAAATTGAATAGAAAATCTGAAAGTAAATCAAGACTGGGAACACAGAAAGGCATAAATAGCAGGTTTACATCCTTTGAGGTATCCTTGGAAAAAATCGAAATTGGAATATTTTCCTGTGCAATAAAAATACTCACAAATGTAATAGTCTTGACTTAAGGAGGAGTCTGGAAACCTAGCACAGGGTTTGTTTTAATGCTGTTTCATACCTGGTTTGACTGAAGTTACTCCCTGCCCAACACTCTCCACAACACCAGCTGCTTCATGCCCAAGAATTATTGGAAAAGGCATAACCAGGGCACCAGCTGTCACATGGTCATCAGAGCGACAGATCCCTGTGGCCATGATCTGATTTACAGGAAAAACAAGAATATTACTGCATTATATATTATACTTCTGCTATATGCAGAAGTGAAATGATATCCTACATTTGGAGAAACCACTTGTTTCCCTCCAAAATCCAATATACACACAATAAATCTGCAAGTAAAACAATTTTGGTTGTCTGATTTAAGATTTTCCTAGTATGTATTAGAATTTAGTCTATAGGGCAAGACTCCTTTGCAAATGTTTCCTATGCAGTACTAAGCTGTGTAGGGAGTCCTATTGATTATCTGTGGAGCCAATGTTCTAGCAATACAATTATATAGGGAGAACACTGTAAATTAAATTATTCCTAATATTTATATATAAATTCATAAAATTAAAAGTGTGTACTATTATATAAATACAAATTAACCACCACATATTATTTATAAACATAGAAATATTGTGTATATTCTATATTTATGTATTTAGATTCTATGACAATATATAATATATATTTTTATAAATTATGTATTATACAATGATTTGATATTCTATATAATTACATAATAATTGTTGTATTGCATATATATTTTAAATATTTGTATATGATACATTTTAAAAAAATTAAGCCACATGCAGTGTTTTATATGATATTTTGCCTTTTCTTGCAGGTAGAACTGCAGTGTTTTTTTAGAAACATTTAGGTATTTATTTACAACTTTTATTCTGACAAATGTATTTGTCAACTCCATGAGAGGGTTTTCCTTACTTTTGTAACACTTGAAACTGCTCAAAAAAGAAGGCAGCTGCTGAATTCCATTGAGGCCAATATCCAGGTAAAAGAGGAAGCTTCCAGCCCTACTGAGCTATTTCCTAGCACCGATTCAAACAAAGGAAAAGACATTTTCTTGCTCCATGCTACAGGAAATTCTGATTTTTGCCTTGTACTGTAATTTTTTCAGCCTATTAGAAAGAATGGATGTCAGTTAATAAAAAATCTGACCCTAAATTTTTTTTTATTTATTTTTTTTTAAAGAACTTTATTATCAAATTTAGGACTTTAAACATGTTACATAGGAGCTCACTGATGAGTAACTACTTAATAATAGAATGTTTTCTGTTGGGGTCTGAAAAATTTATAGAACTAATTCTGATAAAAAGCAAGATAGAATGCAAATCATAGGAATTGTTCTAAATTTTATTTTTAGTACCTTTATGCGAACTTCATATTCTTTTGGTGGGGCAACTTCCACTTCCTCAATACTAAATGGTTTATTGACTTCCCACAGCACTGCTGCCTTGCATTTAATAACCTGCAAACAGAGCAAACAAAACGGGAATGGCACTTGCATTTTCAAGTCACCGCACAGACAGATTCCTCCATTTCTGCATGTGAAACTCCTGCTTTTATTTGGGGAGAAGAGAAAAAAAAACTACAGGAAAGAAGCCCCAAGCAAAACTACAAAGAAGTCAACACCAAAGGTCAGTAAAAGCCTATTTTTTCCCCCACCAAGATCATATCTGACTTTGCTCATATTTCTGTCACATCAGGTTTTCAGCAGCATGTGTAGTAGTCTCCTAGGATAACAGGAGACTTACCCATTCTCATTGCTCCTTCTCTGACTTCCTTGGTGGATTTTTTTTGCTGTGTTGGGTTACCTGTGTATATTTGTGTCTTCTTGAAGATGGCACACTAAATGATGCCACTTATCAGGCTGTGATAGAGTCTGTATTTCCTAGAACTGCCTGTGTTGGGGACTGACAAAATTGCTGAAAATGGAATTCAGAACCTAGTACAGATTTATAAACTTTTTAGCAGAGCACAAGGTAAGCCATGAGGTGGATGGCTGAAAGGACACCTCTGCAAACTGATGTAGCACAACACGGACGTAATCTTGAACAGTCCCTTTAGTGCAATATTATCCATGCTAAGGTACCTTCCTTCTTAGAAGGGATATTTAACTCAGGTGGGGTTACTATCCAGCTATCCAAGACAGTTTTTTTTTTGTCTGTTAGACTAAAGTTTGTCCATTAGCTCTTCAGGCTTTGTCCTGGTACTGACAGACCTTAGGGCTCCTCTGACTGCCACTGAGGGAAAAATGCATTCCAAAGAGAGAGGAGCATTGTCCACACTTCTCCCATGTTCTCAAACACATTTCCTCCCTGCAAGCTCAATTGTATTGTGTTCAAAAGCAGTGGGGCCTCTCTATCCCCATATTTATTCCTGTCCTCCTTAGAGGAGTTTAAGGATCTCATCCTAGATGGTTAAACAAGCCCAGGCCCTGAAATATGATTTTCCTAGATGACACACTATTAAGTCCTCAGTCACTCTGTTAAGTCTACTGACTGCCAGTGTCGGGTAGCATTATCTTAAGAAGGAAATGGAGGGGAATCAAGTCCATGAGGCAAGAAGTTTACCACATGCATATTTATCCTGGGTGACTGGGACAACTTAACAGCAGTGTGCTGCCAAATTTGCACAGGAAAACAACAAACAAAAAAATTTTTAGTATCAAAGCCTTTGGAGTAGAAGTAGAAATAATGTCTGATTATCCACAAACTGAAAACTGGCAACAAAGGAAATAATTACCAGGAAATATTAAACATATGAAATAAAATAGTGCACTTTTAGCAGCCAGACACAGTGGGATGGACACAATGCTTTGAAAAAAACTGCCTCAAGAGATATTTGCACTAAATTTAAATTTAATGTTTAGATGCAAGTGTGATTAGTGAAAAATTCAGAAGTGTGGTCAAAGGTCACATTTTTAAAGGGCCACATTTTCCAGGCAATTTGCTTAAAAACAAAAACAACAACAACAAAAAAAGGCAGTTTATGTATTTATATTTTACCCCACACAGCACAGTGATGATTTCATTACTTGCTCATGCAAAGCACGTGTAGTGTGTCTATGAACAAAGGTGGCCAACTGTGGATTGCCGAGAACAAACAAAGCTCTCCTAGAATTAGACATTAGTTACCTATGTATTGTTCTGACCATTTAGTCCTTGTGAGCTTTTACGGATTGCGACAGGATCACACAGATGGAGCAACAGTACACTGTTACCCACGTCATCTGCTAAGACAAGCACTGGCTTAACAGTTTTTTTCTGCTCATGTGTTCTACCAGCCATGCAAGTTACTGTGGCAGGGGAGGGCAGGTGTAGAAACACACCTTTGTACAGGACACAAGGACCGTGCTGCTTGGTTACATAAATTGCACTGTAACTCCCGTGTTATTCCAGGATAAACACAGTAGAATCACGGCAGTTCAGTCACATCACAACACTTCATTTACCATGCTCCATCCAGTGCCGAGTAGAGGACTGAACTTGATGAACTTACCTACAAGTGAGCTACAATTAATTTTGCACTTGCAGTAACTCAGAGGTAAAGAGAGCATTTTTTTCCCCCTTCTCATGTTCTGCTTGGTTTTAGGATAATGAAGACAGCTGGCAATAACAGCAAATGATCCTGGTACTTTCTTAAGGCAAATTCCAGCAAGGTACATGCTTCCAGTTGTTTTCCTTGTCTAGTTCTTTGTCCCTTAACCCCTCTTGCAGATCCCTGGGTGTATGTTAGCGTCTTGCCAGCAAGTGCAAGAAGGAACATGTATTGGTATTAACCTACATCTCTCTTGTCTAATTTCTAGCAAAGATTAACTACTCACTTCAATCCCAGCTCAGTATTTCATTGCATGTGAAATTTACTTTTGATCTTCATTAACTTGAGACTTGTTATATGCATATTCAAATTTAATGACTGTACTAACATCATCACAATTCACCCCAAAATTTAACACAATATTAGCTATATCTTTTTTTTTAGAAAACAAGCCAATATGAATTATAAATAACTGAAAATAGCTTAAACTACTGCAAGATCTCAGAATGGAAACTGGTAGAGCAGATAAATACATTGATCTAAACACAGTACATTCTATCATATTTTAAACTATCCAATCAGAGATTAAAAAAAGTTTGCTAGCCCAGAGGGGACATTATTCTGGTGCTGTTACCTTATGTTGTCTCAAATAAACTATTGCCTTGAAGAGTTAACAACCATTTCCTAGGAAAGCACAGCAGCCTACAAATAAAGGCAGCTTTTCTGCACCATCTTCATCCTAAACTCTAATCTGTGCTATACCATCAGGATTTACAGTGTCCCTGCAAAGAATTCACATTTAAAAATGCCTTACTCAGCTGCAGCGAAGAAACTTTCCTAATACAAAATGTTGCTTACTTTGCCTGCTGTGCTCATGTTGACTGCTGTGCCTGTTTCGAATCTTGCTACCGATTTCTTGTACCAAGGACTCAGTCAACCTCAGAGAAGCTGGGTTGCTTATACCACAAGTTCTCTTCAACACACTGGAAGCCGGTTGTGTGAAGTGATCCTGCAATTGGACTGCTGATTTTATAGCCAAGCCTCCCAGCTCAGAGTCCCACCCCTAATCAGAAAAAGTGCTAGAATGAGATTACGCCACTCATCTGATGAAACCTACTCTTTCAGTGCTTCGGTCTTTCTGATGCCTTCGTTACGCTCTTCCCTACTCTTTTTTGCAGTCCACCTATCCTTGCCCTCAACATAAGGGACAATATCAAAAGCCCTGGCTGGAAGCTATTTCCCTCTTTTACATCCCTGGGAGTTGTCCTCCAAACCCACTCCTCTTAGTGTCATTGTGGTGCAAAGAGAAAAGGGACAAGTGGCTCTTGAATTCACAGCAGCAGGAACACAGTGAGGACATGAAAGCTTTGTTGATGAACTTTGGTGACACTGATAAGAGCCCAGCTCATGTATTAAAACATGGGATTGTGCAAGCTGCTTAAGAAACATACACTGACTGTGCGGCTGCAGCTGTACCTGCTCCTGAATTCTTAGTTTCACAGTCCAGCTACTCATTAATCTATTGGAATGGCTTTCACTTCACAGTGTCCAAGTGCAACATGCCAATCATGCTGACGGGAAAACAAAAATCATTAAGTCAGTAAGAAGTGGTGCAACAGAATGTATGTTTCTTACCACATGCAACACCCTGCTTGATTTGTGTGCCTGACCTGTCAGTTCCATCAACACCTGCAAGCACAGCCTCCATCACTGCCAACACGCCCACACACTTGCCCTCTCCTGGCACAACATGCTGGTGCAAGGGGTTGGGTGGAGGTCAGCACTGCATGTCTTTGCTGGGGACTCCAAGCCTCATCCATTTTCAAATTATGCTCAGCATTCTGAAATCAAGATTTTTCCTCCAGAAACAAGAAAAAAAGATATAAAATGCTGCATATAACCTGACTAGTAATTACTAAGTATAGCACCTTTTGATATTTACCTGTATGACTCTAATTAATTCAAGAAGAGATACTTCACTTCCCTCATCCTGCTGGCTGCACTATTTCTGATCCAGGCCAGGATGCCATTGACCTTTTTGGCCACCGGAGCATGCGCTGGCTCATGTTCAGCCACTGTCGACCAGCACTCTCACATCATTTTCCTCCAGGCAGCTTTTCCTGCAGCACTGCCTGGGATTGTTGTTACCCAAGGGCAGGACTTGGCACTTGGCCTTGTTGAACCTCTGTGCTGGTTTTGGCTGGGGTAGAGTTGGCTTTCTTCACAGTGGTTGGTATGGGGTTGGGTTTTGGATTTGTGCTGAACACAGGGCTGATAATGTAGGGATATTTTTGTTATTGCTAAGCATGGTTTACAGAGCCAAGTCCTTTTCTGCTTTTCATATGGCCACACGGGCAGGGAAGTTGGGGGTGGCTGGGAGGTTGGGAGGAGACAGAGCCTGGACAGGTGACCCAAACTGACCAAAGGGTTATTCCAGACCACATGACATCATGCTCAGTATATAAAGTGGGGGAAGAAGGAGGAAGGTATGGACATTTGGAGGGATGGCATTTGTCTTCCCCAGTCACTGTTACACATGATGGGGCTCTGCTCCTGTTAATGTATTTATAGAAACATTTTTTGTTGTCTTTTAGGCCAGTAACCAGATTAAGTTCTAGTTGGGCTTTGACCCTTCTAATTTTCTCCCTGCAAAAACTCACAACATCCTTGTAATCCCCCTGAGCTCCCAGCCCCTTCTTCCAAAGGCTTCCAAACTCTCCTTTTTTGTCCTGAGTTCCAGCCAAAGCTCTCTATTCCTTCCTTACCTAGGAGGTAAGACCTAGTGATTTGCACTTCCTAGAAAAACTTATTCAGAATGAAGTTTTTCTAGTCCACTCTATTCCTAGGCATTTATCTTTCTCCTTTCCTTCTTTTGTACTTGATGATTTTTTGAGGTCTTTTCCAACCTTAACGATCCTATGATTCATCTAAAGTTCCTATCCCTCTCCCCTATTGGTTTATTTCTCATATCCCTTTATGTTTCCTTTCCCTTCAAAGCTTTCCTCATATCTTTAGCCATATGCATATCAAGGCTATGGTTTTGTTTATTTGTTTCTTTTGTTTTTTGTTTTTGGTTTGGTTTTTTTGTTGTTTGTTTGTTTGGGTGTTTGGTTTGGTTTGGTTTGGTTTGGTTTGGTTTGGTTTGGTTTGGTTTGGTTTGTTTTTTTTTTTTTTTTGTCAGGAATAGAGCTGAGGCTATCTGGAAACCACGTCCTTTGGCCAGAGTAGGTGCCTCCAACTGGGAACACTGGGTCAGACAGTGGATCCTTGCCTCCAGCCTGTGCAGAGATAGGTGTCATGGCCTTTAGGCAAAAGGTGACAACAAAAGAGACTGCATATGATGCCAGTGAAGCACGAGCAGACTTGCATAACCGTGTTGCAGAAGCTGCTTTATTTGCCTCGCTCTGCCTGATTCCTAAAGATAAGTGAGGGTGAGGCTCCAGCTTGGGGCATACAGTGGCCCTGGCATGCAGGGAAACCACAGTGCCACCCCTTTACAACTTGCTTGCACAGGCCCCCTTGCTCAACCAGGGGGGAAAAACAGCCAGAAAATACTTTGCTGATCCCTAGACCTCTTCCCCTTTTAGGGCAATTCACTATGGAGAGAATTTATGTTTATCTACATGTTGTATTCCTTCTTATGCAACTAAAATCTCTTTCTGGTGACCAATGACATTGCAGACGGCATGAAGCTGTGTCAGAAGAGGTTTAGGTTGGGTATTAGGAAAGTTTTTTTACCCAGAGGGTGGTTGGGCACTGGAACAGGCTCCCCAGGGAACTGGTCACAGCACCAGCCTGACAAAGTTCAAGTAGGGTTTGGACAACACTCTCAGGCACAGGGTGTAACTCTTGGGGCTGCCCTGTGCAGGGCAAAGAGATGGACTTCAATCAGGTCCCTTCCAACTCAGAATATCCTGTAATTCTGTGGAACTATGATAAATAATTCCTTTATCAATTTTTTATCTCACTTTCTCCAACTGAACATGATTCACTAATATCCCGTCTCCAGTGATTTATTAATATCAGCAGATTGCTGTGAAATGTGTGTCAGAGGCTCAGGACAACATATTGGAGGTGTTCATGGCTAGTGAGCTTGCACACAAAAGAAGTTATAAAGAGTAGGCAAAGGCCTGTTCTTGCCACTTCAGGCTATCTTTACTTGGGGACTGTAACTTTGGCAAATATTATGAAACATTGACCATGCTCAGCAGACTGTAGCCATAGCTACAGTTTCTGATTACAGGGCACTTGTAGAGGAAAGTTGTTCTTCTCTACTGCCACTTGAGAGGCAGCACAGCCTGCTTTCCCCTCCTTCCTCCTGGCAGAGCTGAGCAGCCCTGCATCCTGCTTTCCTGAAGCAATGCGTGACGTTGACTCCAGGTGGAGAGAGCTAGTGCTTTCTGAAGCAGCCTTCTTTTAACATGGAATTAGTTCTGCACTGAAGCTGACTGTTTAACAGGACACTATTTTAACCACAGCTCAAGTGACTTAACTTTTACAGAAAAAAAAGCTTGTAAGGGCAGTTATGCATCACAGATTTTACTGACAACTACACATTCTGTCCTACAAATAATAAGATGCATATTAGCTTTAGCTAAAACTTCAGCAGTTTTTTTTAAATAGTTTACTTTTTCCTTATCTAGCCTGTTGATTTTTAAGCTTACCGAGATACATTTCTTTCTTTCAGACAGTGATTTAGCTGTTAAGATAAATAAGCCTTCTGGAGGGTGTTTAAATTGAAAATCCAGCATTTCTTCCTACTGCATGATGGCAATTTCCAAGTTATTCTTTTATGAGTCACTTCTTCAGAACTCGATAATACAAAAGCTCTGGGACATACATGTTGGTAGAATATAGGGGGGGGAAAAAAAAAGCAACATTTCTGGAGTCCCACCCTACACAGTGTAGAAGCTGTGACTGCTCCAACCCCTTTGTATTTTTCCACCTGCATATTTAAGGATGTCCAAAAGATTACATACACAAAATACAAAACCCTGCTGGTGCTCATTAGTATTGAAGCACAGAGATAAAACTGAGCAGCAGGTAAGATTCAGAACTAGCTGGCAGGACAGGTGATACCCTTCAAAAAAGCTTAGGGATCATATCTGAAGATTATACAAATATGCATGACAAGGCAATGGAGCTGAATTAAGCACATATGGGATGGCATCCAATTCTGTGAGAACATGAACAAAGACATCCAGAAATAAACACCTTTCCAAAACACACAGAAAATAAGTCAACTGTTCACAGGATAATGCCTTATTCATTTTAGTAAGATGAAAAAAAGCCACAAGTGGAAGGTGCAAATTAGCAAAACAATGGTTCTCAAAGTTTGTGGGTTTAGAGCAAGTATTAGAAGAATTTGAAGGGGAGAATAATATCCAAGGAAAGTACTCAATCAAGTCTGAACACCCCTTTCTTAAATAATGCCTTTTCTTCCTTTTGGATCTCTGAAAATATCCCAGCCAAACAAGGGAAACAGGAAGAAAAAAACCACATCTTAAATTACTTGAAGTAAAAATGGAGCAAAAGGGAATGAATATGAATCCAACATTATATTATTTGGTTTTAGGATTGTCAGGAGCAGATGCTGTTGTTCTAGCTAACACAGCCACCTTCTTGGAAGAGAGATAATTAAGGTACCCATTTCAAAGATAGGCCAAAGTTTATTCAGCTTTAGATTTGGAAGTCATACTAAAGTCCATCTCTGCTTTTCAGAATAACTTACGGCAAGAAGAATGTGTGCTTACTCATAGCTTATTTTAAAACCCTCCTGCAGAATAAATGGATACTTCACAATAATATGAACCAACACCACTAATGGTTCAGCGAACCTGTGATCTTCAGTGTGATCTACAGCACAGCCTGAGCAATAAGAAGTTCTGTTTAAATCAAAGAAATGCAGGAACTCTTCAGGGTTTCCTGACCTTATCCTCAAGCTCTAAGGATTTTAGGAATGCCATATCCTGCCCTCCCACAGCTGGCAGTCACATTGCCCCAAGACTGCCCTGAGCTCATGTGCCTTGTCATGCACACAGGTTTTTGGAATAAGCAGTGTGGATCCCCTCAGCCATCTACACCCCTGTGCAGCACACCAGCTTGCACTGCAAAAACCACCATCATGGTCAACTTCATTACCAAAAGACGGGGCTATTCAGAGAGGCTCTTTTCCACTCAAATAATTCAGATGCCCTTCTGCAAAGTAATGTCTAGAATCAAACACTCCTGGTCCATAAGTAAACATAGGATCAATAAGCATATTATGACATGGGACGAGTGGAAACCAAATCAAAGGCAAATTGACCTGAATCCAGGAAAAGGACAAGCAGGGCAGTAGTACACTAACTAACAGCAGTTCAGTGTTTGGGAAATTGCCAAAACATGAATGCAGATGAACCCTGCTGGGGTCTCTGGCTTCAGAAATCTGAACCGAGGGGATTGAGGCTCAGTGGAAACAAAACAGGCTTACTTATGGCATCTTGCTGTGACCTCCCCACTGCATGCATCTAAAAGCACGTCTGCCCATTTCAGCCAGGTTTGACTTTCTGCCATATCCCCTTCCTGTTTTCTTTCTTTTCAGATTCCTTGAGCCATACCTTCTTTATTGCCTTTTTAATGCTTTACTACACAGGGTTAAAGTTGTCTGGATGTATTCTGCTCCTCAGCATTGCTGAGCAAGAGTTCTGGCAGTACCTGAAACTTCACAAAGCTTAGTGATTGAAGTCAGAGCTTTCTTAAGCACAGCAATGACACCTGGTGGTGAAACACAGGGATCCTGTTCTTCTAGAGCTTCTGTGCAGCTTCTTTTCAATATTCTGTTCTTCAGCTTCATGGTGGCCCGGGAACAAATCACATTGGAGGTCTGTAAGTCTTAGTTAAACAAGCATGTCAGAGCTGATCTTCCCTGAGCACAGCAGGGTGTAGCAGAGAACTTCACTGCATGTTTTTCTACAGTTTCATTAACTTTGTACAGCTAAAGCTGGTTCAAAGAAGGAATTTTATTTAAGAAGTGCCCTAGACCACTGCATGTCAATATTTATTTCTGTTATCAGAAACAAATTCCTTGTCTTTTATTATAAAACAGTACAGTGATTTATCTCTGCTTCCAGTGTAATGCATTGGTAGGCTATGCCTGAAATATGCAAGTGACCATCTTGAAAATACTGAGAACAGCCAGGTCTGTAGCTTGAAAATGAGGAATAAATGTGCTTTCTTAAGTAGTGTGCCAGAAACTAGAACACCAGAGTGCCAAACAGTGCTATAACTTGCATACAATATGTAAATCCAAAATTAAAAAAAAATTAAAAGTCCTTATATTTGCAGTGAAGAATTTCTTCCTAGTATCTAATCTAAACCCACCCTCTGTCAGTTAAAAGCCATTGCCCCCTATCCTATCCCTACATGTCCTTGTAAAAAGTCCCTCTCCAGCCTTCCTGTAGGCCCCTTTCAAGTACTGGAAGGTGCTGTAAGGTCTTCCCAGAGTCTTTTCTCCTGGTTGTACAGCCCCAGATCTCTGAGTCTGTCTGCAAGAGAGGTGCTCCAGCACCCTGAGCATCTTCATGGCCTCCTCTGGACTTGCTCAAACAGGTCCATGGACTTCCTATGTTGTGAAGCGCTGGATGAAGCACTCCAGGTGGGCTCTCATCAGAGCAGAGCAGGATTACCTCCCCTGAGCTACTGGCCATGCTTCTTGTGATGGGGGACAGGAAGACCAGTGGGGTGAGACAAGCAACAGGTGTATGAGCAGGCAGCAGCCACTGAGCTCTTGTGACATTATGCAGTTGGCAGGAGCAGCCTTCGAACAGCAACATACCAGACCACATTTTACTTCTATTTCTCCATAGACAGGGATGCTTCAGATTTAAAAACACCTTTATGTGGGTGGGCGTGTGTCTGATTTCACCGGTAAAGTTGTAAGACAGGCTGTATTTTAAGTTGCACAATTCCATAGATGCTTTGGAACCCTTTCAGCACGTCTCTAAATGTCCCGTTTGTCTATGCCATCTGCTCCTGCACTCTCAAGCCTGAGTAAATGAAGCACCTGATTGAAATGGTCTTAAGGATACCTCAGACAGACTGAGGAGTCTTACATCAGGTTTAATAGGTGCTCTGTGCATTAACATGCAGAACCTCAGCTGTAAAGGTGTAACGCCTTGCAACTGCACTGCTTTACACCTTTTGGTTAGACAATGGATGTGACACATGCTGGGTATATGCTACCTTTTTTGTTACAGAAACAAAACCAGCAAAGCTTTTACGAAAAAGCTGATTTAGTTTCTGCAACAAAGCAAGCAGAGTTTTGTAAAGCCTAAAAAAAATCCATCTAAAAGGATGACAGAATAAATCTTTCTATTTGTCATTTAAAAAGTGTAGAGAGAAGTGTACTAAATGTGTAAGTTATAACCAGTTGGCTGCCAACCCTTTACAAACCATAGGGATTTGTAGGGATCCCACTTGTAGTCTCCACCTGAAAGCAGTAACAACAAAAGGAGGAAGAAAAACAGGCACAAAGCAACTTTACTTGAATCAGCCCTCTGACTGCAGCTCAGCAGAGAGGAACAATTAGGATGCTGTGTCCTCATGCTCTTCAGCCAACCTGTGTGAGAGGGGCACTTATTCAGGCACTGCAGCTGCCTGGCCAGTCCCTGGAGAAGAAAGGGATGGGGCAGGCTCACAGGGCTGAAGTGAAGCCTCACTTCCAAGGTGTTCACTTCACTACTTTGGCAAAGCAGTAAAGTCAGTTAGGAATAAGATGAATCAGAACATCCAGCCAAGACTAAGATTATGACATTTTTTAAAAGGAAAAATATTTGATAGACAATACAATACATATAGGATCATGTGATTGCACAGGAATACTGAATCTGAGTAAGTGACCTACAAGGAAGAGTTCATGTCTCCTGGTGTTGCTCTGAGGTTGTGTGATAAATTTGGCTAAGAAGATTAAGAAATAAGCTAAAGTGATTGTGCCACCTCAATGTGCACCATGTGCCAAAAATGGCACATGATTTGCAGCTGTGCTGACACCCATCCCACTCAAGCTCAAGTATAAAGCACAGGCATAACCCCACACTCATACTTCACCTACTGACCCCAGCTAACTAAACACGATACATAAATTAGGCAGTTCAGTTGCTTGTGATTGTCTGTTGAGATGCTCAGGAAAATCAGAATTTTTGTTTTGAGTGTTCATGCACACTTTGCGGCAGGCACTAGTGGTACAGGTTTTGGAGCCAAAGGAACACTTGTCATTCATTGCTTTTAAGAAAACTTTGAGCAGAAATGGAGAGAAGAATGTATGCATTAAAATAGTAACTACTAATGCTCTTGGCATTTACACCCAACTTGGTATGTATAAAAAAATAATGTTAAAAAAATTAAATTAAACAGCTTCCCTGGGAAAAAATAAATGCCACATTTGCCATTAATTTGTTTTTTTTTTTTTTAAAAAAAAGCTATTATATTGAAGTTTCAGGGTCAAAACCTACATTTAACTTTACTCTTCATGCACAGAAACAGCTCTGGGACCACTGAGCACTGAGACAATTCGGTATTACAAGGGCAGCAGATGGTCTTTGAAATGTAACTACTTCATGTCCCAGCTTTATCCCACAAACTGCATGTCTCATCTTTCCCATCATCCAATTCTGAAGCCTAGTTGCTGTCCGAGTCATTGTCTTCATCTTCTTTTCCAGACAGAGCATGTTTGGACAAATCATTGGCTTCTCCCAAAGGAACAGCCCCTTTCCTCTGTGGCAGGACACTGAAAAAGGCCTCCTTCCAGTCTCTCTTCTCCAGGTATGCAAGGATTATCTCAAACACTGCAACATCAAAAAAGCCCATCAGCTCTTCTACAGGGAGGTAAGTGAATTGCTGATAGCAACACTATCCTTACACAGGTTTATGTGCATTCTGTTGTGGCATCTTCAGAGTAGAGCTGATGAAGTGCAGGCAGGAACAAACAAGGCAATTCTCCTGCAGCCTAAAGCAAAGCACACCCTGAGTCTCCAGCTGCATGACAGTATTTCTCAGTATTTCTCTCAGGAACTGAGAGAAATGTCCCCCCCAATACTTCAGATCTCACCATTGCCTTCTGTACAGGCACCAGTGCTTTCACATGTTTGACAGGAATCCTGCTGTGGATGCACTTTAACAAAGATTTTGACCCCTCCTATAGTTAGCTATAACTAGCTCGCTCTTTCTATAAAACGCAACAGTCAAAGATCAAATTTTAGAAACATGTAAAATCTTACAAATACATAGGGTTTGATAATTTTTAAGTCCCCTGACATACAATATTTTCCTCCATGCTTAAATACTCGTTACTATCATGCAAATACCTACCCCATTAAATCAATGGCACTTTAAGAAAATAAACTTAATATTGAGCAATGTGTTACATTAAAAAATAAACTTGAAGTAAAGCAAGATAAGATAAACTAAAGAATGTGCAGTGGGGCACAATAAAGACTTTGACACCATGTCAAAAATGTCCACAAAGGTCTGAGCAGGCTCCATTTTGCAAGTATTTTTGTTTAATGTCACAAAGACAATCTAATAATAAAGCTGAAAGTTTAAAAGGAGTGGGATTCAAGGCTTGGTTAAACAATTGAATACTTCAATCAGAACCAGGAAATCAGGTAAAAATATAGTGATGAAAGATCAGCAGTTGGAATACTGCTGATACCAACTGAGGAAAGTCAACAAGTACTGAGGCAATTACTGCTGAGCAAAGCTGTCCGAAGAGGTGAAAGCATCACAAATATTCATCCTCCCCTGGCATAAAATACATACAATACAATACAATGTTGGATAGCTTCCAACATTTTACTCACTTATACAGTAAGCCTGGAAACAAGACCAGAATGATAAGTAAGCCACAAGTAATCCTCAAACAAGCCAAGAGGATACAAGGTGCACTTCTAAATGGCTAAGACACCACCTTTCACATTTAAGCATTTCTATAATGTTTAAAGGTCAGAGCAATTACAGTAACCCTAAGGCAACTGAACTTAAGAAGTATCAACATAATAAAACAAAGTTTAGGTATCTATATTACAGTGCACAATTTAAATCCTCAAATTGTGCGTAACACAGGTATATTCTAAAATAATATAATTATTTTGTCATCTAGAACTTACCGTGATTGACAGCTAACACTTTCCGACTGTTCATTTTGACAAAGTTTCCAAGCGGGAGCTGTGCATGACCAATTCCCTGCTCTACAGCTTTTCTGTAAGTAATTCCCTGGGGAAAAGACACCAAAACAAGTGGATTGAGAACCACTATTTTGGATCAGCCCATGCAGATTTACTACAAGTATTGTTTTCTGACAAGAGTTTTGCCTGTGCTGCCATGATGTTGCTTTAGAAGTTGGTTACAAGAAGAAACCTACCCCAGTTAGACAGTACCTGCCACAAGGGCTGCCTCTGGAAAACTCACTAATTTCTCTATATGTCACACTATGATCTGTGGTCAAAAGAATTGTAAATGAAACCTAATTTCCAGAGCTGCAGCTCTAGAATCATCAGGCCATAGCCTGTTTTAAGGGTGAGCTTATGTTTAAGTAATATTTATGATCAAGTTAAGTTCGAGTCACTTGGTATTTTTTCACAGGAAGAGTAAAAGTTAAAAAAAACTCTGGAACACAAGCCACTGTTACCACCACAAGCTTTTTTCACATTTCTTCAACTCCAATTTTTTTCCGTTCTTTTTTGAAGAAGTTTTCTTGTTATTATTATTTATGTTAGTTTACACCTGAGTGGCAATAATGTCAAGTAAGGTACCAAAAAAAAAAAAAAAAAAAANAAAAAAAAAAAAAAAAGAGCTGCAAAGAAACATACCCACAGTTTACCTTGTGGTGATTGTGGTCCACCAGTCCTCCAATCACATAGGCTTTCTTCTCATCAAGCTCTCTGAGAATGTCTGGGGAATCTGAGGTAAGATATACTAGGTCTTCTTTCTTTATTAGTTCACTATAGTGCTCTGTTCTAATTTGGATATCCTCAAAAAAAATGTAGTTAAAAATAAGTTACATTCAACTGATGAATTTCTAGCCAAGCTTTACAGACCCAAGATGGGACCAGCAAAAATAAATCCAACAGTATGTGATCATTCCACATTCCTCCTTCATGTTTAAATACGTACCACAGCACAGATATTTTCTGCGTAAACAATCCAGTCTCTACAGCACTGATTTGTAAAAATAAACAGGAAATTTTCTGAAACCCCAAAAGAACTTTACAAATCCTTAAGGTCTTGTGATTCTCTTCAAATATTATTGTATTTTTTCTACAAATAGAAGTAATTTTCAAGTCCAATAAAAAAAGTGAAACCAGAAGTAAATACTTAGTTAACATTATTTGTTCAGTAAGAAAGGTTTATGCTATGCTCTCATGAAGCAGCTATTGCAAAAGAACTGCTGAAAACAGGACTGCTTTTATTTATTCTAAGTGCTCTTCCTTTGAAGTTGTTTGAATAGTGGCTTAACAAGGAATCACAAGGAAAATCATAATGAGTTTGACCGTAAGAGAAGCTACTTCTCTCAAGAACACTTCAGTGCTGAGAAGCAACATGATGGAAGTAAAGGTCCCCATGAGAGAATCACATAATGACTTGAAAGTCTAATTATGGCCAAGAAAAAAAAAAGCACTGTAAAGACAGACAACTGCTGAAACTGTCTAAATCAAGAAGCCCTGCTTAGTCAATCAAGAATGGTATTTGTTCAATAAAAACAAGTGAAAATGGATCTGTGTGCAGTTTTTCAAGCAAAAAACAAATCTAGATTCAAGAGAAGCAGTCTTTGGCTCATTTAAATCAATTAAAAGCACAAAAAGCTACACTTTTTCAAATATGCTATTGCTGTCCTGTATTAGAAAAACTCAGGTGAAAAAAATCACATCCTTCACAACTAACAATATAGTTAACAACTACAACCAAGACTTATCTTTTTCCAGAAATACTCAATTATTCACCTTCCAATTCACCCATCCTTTGTCATTTTCATTCATGTTGGTCTTCAACTGTCCCCCATGGCTGGTCAAGTAAAACTTCAAACAGAACAAACAAGAGGTACAAAATACAGAAATGTTAATATGCCACAATCTGTTTCCTCTCTTTCTACCTTTAACTGTTAGCTAAAACTCTTAATATTTTTTAGATGGGAGCAGTACTAGGACCATATTCAGATAGTTAGTGATACATTTAAAAGGGAAATATGGACTTAGAGTGACTTTTTTTTTTTTTTTTTAAATCTGCCACAGATAAAACTGAGAGTATCAACTGTATCTTAGTGGCATGCCTGGATCTGGCACTCTTCATCTGCATTCACATACTGTTCCATCTATAGGGGTATCTTTATAACATGTAGGTGTTACAACAGAAGTAATTTTCTTATTAAAGAGGCAGCTTAAATATTTTTCTTCCTAGTACAGTCCTGTTTGGTACTTGGCAACAGTCAGTGCTCAGTTTGTTCAAACATACCTGCACAGGATGAAACGCCTTGCGGTTTTCTGCATAACATCTCTGAATCTGCTTGTGAAGCTTCTTAACATCCTGTACACAACACAATTTGGTTTTACTTAGTCCTTCATAGAGACCATCACAAAATGCTTTATCATGAGCCAGTCAGAAGCTAAAGAGAGAAAAAGGTAGCTTTTAACTGGCAAAAGTGACTTCTCAGAGTGTGGACATCAGATCCTGAGCCACTGTGAAGGGATTATGCTGACACGGAGACACACACATCTCCCACCCAAGTGTACATAGACACCTCTATGCCATGTGCTTGATTTGCATTATTCTAGGAAAAAAACCATCACAGGGATTTAATTAACATAGAAAATTAATCTGAGGAATCAAGTAGATTTATCACTGTGACAATACTCAGTCTTTAACCCATGGGAAATTCCTGAGAATATACAGTTTATATTTAAGAAAATTAAATATGCCTAGTTAACCTGAAGTTCCTTTTACCTTTAACACCATCAAGTCATCGAAGCTGCAGTCCACAATGAGGCGAAGCGTGCTAGGAACAACTTCCCTGCGCATGCACTTCCTGTCATTCCCCTCACTCCCGGAATCCAATTTTGACTGACGTTCTAGTTTCCTCTTCTGGCGTTTTTCTTTTCGTTTCTGCCTAAGTAAGCAAACAAATCAATCCTCAAAAAGTGCTGCCAAATCTCCTGAGGTACAATATTACGCACACAAATGCAGACTTCTAGGACCAAAGTGGCTGTCCTGTGACTGTGGTAGTTTAAACTCAGCCTGTTGCCTGCATTTGTGCTACACAACCAGCATGAAACACACCCCCATCCTTGTGAAGTTCTCTAAATAGCTACGAAGATAGATATCAGACACAAATTCAATTAACTCAATACTGGGAGTCTCACAGATTTAAGGTTGCTCTGAGTCAAGTCTTGTAACAGAATTAACCAAAAAGATGGACAAAATCACAGTATCAGAATCAGAATTTGGATTTCACCGAACAGAATCCAGGTTTCACTGTTTAACTGAATGGTTCTTCAAAAGACTTCTGAAGTAATTTTTCCTTGCCTCTGTCCTGCTGATGGGAGCAGGCAGTGAGGAGATCAAATTTCAGAGACAGCAAACAGCAACAACCACTGTCTTGGGAAGGAGCACCCAGCAGTCAGTGGGATAAGAATAAACCACCATCAACTCATTTGTTGATGATGAAAGAACACTTTCTCTCAACACAATAAAACAGAAGCTCATCATCTTTCAAAACTATTCCAACAAATAGTAAGTCAATGTAACTTAAAGCACAGCACTGCTTGTGTCAAAAGTAGCTGCTTTTATTCAGTGTCTTTATAAGATTCTCAAGTCTGACAGCACCAGGGAAAGAGGCACAGCCCATTCAGAAAGGAACAAGGCCACACATTATCCCTCCCTTCTGACAAATCAAAAACATGCACGTTTGAATCCCTCCTGACATCCTCTTCAAGCTGAGGAACACTTCTAGTATGAGGAGGGGACACTTACCTCTACAGCCTCTTCAAGTGCAGACGAAGTAGCCTGGGGCTACTGCTTTAAACCTGGTGTGGGAGAAAACTGGTTCAACTGCCTTGGTTTGCTGAAGCAATTCGCAAACAAATTCTGCTGACACGTTGTTGTCGTTATTATCAGCACTAAATATTACATGTGAACCCAGGGAAGCTACTTTGCAAACCATACCTACGTAGATCTTTCTGTTCTTCCCACTGCTTCTGCTTCAGTAGTTTCTTCCTTTGCCTCTTGGACATGGACTCAAGGCATTCTTCCTTACCCAAGGCTGCCTCCTGTTTCTCTACTGCATTGTCACTGGACTTCACCTTTCCTTCCACATCAGGAACTTCAGGGAACAGGGTATTTTCCATTGACACCTCTAGATTGTCCATGGGCGTTTCAGAAGACATTAGCTTTTGGCCAGGTTTTCTGACTTGTTTCTCAGCATGTGCTGAATATTTCATTAAAAACAAGCTTTCTGCTCACCAGTTCTCTAGGAAACAAAATAATATGAGTGTCATTAACAAGAAACTCAATTAGAAGAAACACCACTTGACACCTACTATAAATCTGAATAAAGAAAAATAATAAGGCCTTTTTTGTTTGTCTAAAGCCTCTGCCAACAAAAATATAGAAAATACTAGAAAAATTATAAACTTTATTCACATAGTCTAAACTCTGCCTGCTAGATTTGCAGGTAGTCAATGCTTTCTAATTAAAAACTATGTAAAAGAACAACAGCATAAAAGTAGGGAATCATACTGAATCAAATGTAAAAGGAAAAAAAGCATTAGCAGTATGTGTACACAAACACAAAAAATTAAAGATATATCTTGCGGTATAACTATGGCAGTATGTTAGAGAAATGTAATTTTAAAGTCATTAAGCCATTTGGGGGGGAAAATAAAAAAAGTATGAACGAGTTGTACTCCTTCAAAATTAATTTTTATTTTTTCTGAAAACAGAAGGCACTAGCTAGTGACAGACGGTGGCCACTGTCAGTGGATAAACAGAGCAAGTAAAAGGATGAACAAATTAATCTCTTACTCAGCAAAACACTCTTGGTTCAAATCAATCACAATTATAACCTCTCCTTTCCTGTAGCAAGCACCATTTTTCCATACCAGCAGCTCCCCTGTGTTCGACACCCACATAATTCCCCAAAGAAAACTTCACTGGAGAACACTGCATCTACAACCGGCAGGAAACAGCAACCCCCTGGCTTCCTGCAGTGACAGGAGACAGAAAATACACAGGACACCAGAAAACCAGCGGAGTTCTTGCTGGCGCATCCCGATTTCCCTGTCTGAGGGCCTTCACACACCGAGCCCTGCGCACACACGTGCGTGTATACAGGCACACAGACGCCTATATATACACACGCACGCACACGTGTATCTATACACAGACACGCGATAAGCCTCTCATGACTGCACAGGGCCGGCCGCAGGCACCCCGGAGGGCCGAGGCCGAGTCCGGCCGGGCGCGGTGCGGGGCCGGGCGCGGTGC
>VZTX01025450.1:0-15701 GCA_013400915.1 Pardalotus punctatus
CTTCTTCCCACACCCTGCTAAAGTTCCTGGGGCACCCAGCCTGTCCGAGGCACAGCCTTGCTGCGCTCTGCTCCTTCTCTCCATCTCCCAGCGCTGAAATCCATGTCCCATCAGCAACCCCGCAGAGCAGCCCAGCCCTGTCTGGCCCTGCAGCAGGAACTGGAGGCACTGGAGGTCAGGAACAGCAACCCTGTGCCTGGAATGCCCAGGAGATGCTCAGCTCGGGCAGCTCCTGCTGCCCCAGGGCCTGCCCCGCTGCCCAGGACAGCAGCACAGAGTTGGCCCCGGGGCTCCTCAGGCAGCTCCTGCTGCCCCAGGGCCAGGGCAGCCTCTTGCCAGGGTTCCTGTGCGCACCCACGGGCTCCTGCTCTTCTCCTGGCACATCCCAGCTGCCCGCAGAGCCTTTCCCAGGGGAACACGGCTGTGCTGGCCTGAGCAGCCCTTGCTGCAGCCCGTGCCCTGCTCCCCACAGCCCCCACAGAGCCGGGGGTGCTGCTCTGCAGAGCACGGGGGCTGCGCTGCCCTGGGCCGTGGGCTGGCTGATCACACAGGGTTGTGCAGCTGGTTGTTCTTCACATTTGTGATTAACCTTTGTGTTTGCCCATTGCTTTGGGTTGATGAAAGGATGAGGGATGACTGCCCAGTTCTCTTTGAAGAATTATGTTTCAACAGAATCAAGACAAATGTAAGCTATTTCAGCAGTGCTTACATCAGTGCTTAATTGAGATGGTTTATTCATGGTGCTAGAGTAAACAGCACCATCTGTACAGAAATCCCTGCAGCTCCCTTTGTGTTGGTAGGTGAAGATGACAACCCACTGGTGCATATGGAAAGGGCAGAAACTCTTGATTTTTTTTTTTTTTTTGCTTCAGTATTTACAGGCACTGCTTCCGTTTTCAGTGTGTACCAGCATCCTCTCTGAGGGAAAGGACTTGCCTGCAATGGGGGGAAAATGGGTTAGAAATTTAAGAGTGCAGAGCTCTAAAGTCACCTTATAACCATGGGACTGCACAGAACTTGTGCATAAATGCTGTCCAGTGTGACAGCATTGCCTCCCACTGCCTGTCACAGCACTGAGATCCAGGAGGTCCCTGACAACTGTGGGTTGAGGCTGTTGTGCCCCTTTTTAAAAGAGGGGAAGTGGAGGATGCAGGAAGCTGTTGGTTCATTAAACTTCCTTCAGTCTCCAAAACAATCATGGAGCACATGCTGCATGTGCTTTTGGAATCCATTGCTAGTGCACAAAGGGAAAGGTTATGATGAAAAAATATCAGAGAGTCAGGAGGGCAAATCATGCTTGCCCAAGGTGGCTGGCTTCTAGGATGAAATGGACAGTTGGGAGCACAAAGGAAAAGCCATGAATTTAATGATCAAATTCAGTGCAATTACAGCAGTCTGTGATTACATTATCATAGTCTATTATAAAACACTGTAAATTGCTACTCTGAAAGTCAACAGGCATGCTTTCAGTTAATATTTTTCCAATTATGGTGCTTGTTCATGGCAGCCTACGTGCATGTACCTTTCATACTGCAAGCTGACTTAAGCATCACATTGGTTCTGCAGCACAGAGGGGTGAATTATTTTTGCAGTTATCCATTATAATCAGCATTACATAAATTAATTTAGTCACATTCTAATTATGCTTAATGCATTATTATTTTGTTTAATATCCCATAGCAAAGAAGCTAAATAAATTAGATGCAGAATGTTGAATAAAGCTAATGGCATTCAAGAGATTTGCACTGAGGCATAGAAGAATTAGACTGCCAAACGAGTTGAAAGTATTTCAAGTGAATGGCTGATAAAAAATTATCCTAAAATTGGTGTGTGCCAAAACACACTTTGCTGTTTTATAAGTTCTTGCCTTATATCCTTGGAGGTTTCAATTTTGTGTATCACCACTGTATTATGTCTCCTGCTGCAGCTTATAGATCTTTCTTCTTTTTTTCAATCGCTTCTTCAGCCTGACTATTTTGTAACCATGTGGTAACACAATTTGTGCCTGAGCAAAAACTCTTCCTGGGGTACAAGGCGCTTACTCTGGGAATAGTAAGAGGTCCAAGAAACACTTAAAAGAGACTGCAAAACCACATAGCCAGTTGAGAAAGAGACACAAAGTGAAGTTTTCTCAGTGTGAAGGTGGTGCTTAGAAATGTATTTCTGGAACAAGGCTCTGCTGCTTAGACTTGGAGACAGCAAATTATCCAAGAAACAGACTGTATCTTCTCAGAAGCTGGGTGCTTACTGCGATTACATCTCATTTCTCAAGCAGGAAAATGCATGAAGTGATTTAAAGAATCTGTGTAATCAGAAGAAAGGTTGTCTGTCCTCAGGGAAAGAACAGGCCCCAGTACAGTGGTATTTGACCCAGGAGAGAATGTCCTCTTCAGAGATGCTGTCTCTCTTGCAATATCTTTCTCAGTAGTTAATGAGAAATTGCCTGAGTACCACAGGAGTTACCAGAACAACAAAAAAACTGCTTGGAAGAGAAAAACACAGAGCCCCATATTAAAGAGGTCTTGTAGACAATGAAGTGATACCAGTGTTCCTGCAGAGAAACAAGTGTCTGATTGCTGAAAGCCCAGAGTGGGCAAAGACAAACATTGACATTTCTCCTCTTCCCTGCTTAGCCTGGGAGCATTGTGGCTCTGCTGTGGAAACATTCTTTGCCCTTACAGTGAATTGACTGCAAGATCTTACTTTATGCCTTAGGTAATTCCTAAGGCACTTCTGTTTAGACAGGGGCACAAAGTCCAAGAGTGGCCCCAGACGGATAATGTTAAACATTGAGGGTATCACATGCACGGTAATGTGCAAGTTGCATTCCTGGCCTTCCTTAGGGGACCAAACAGAATGAATTCCTCATAAAAAGAAGGCCCAAATCTGGATTTCCACCTTTCTGAGAACTGACTTGGTTTTCTGTGTAAACTGGGATTCAGGTCTGTGTATTGTGACTGCCAGTGTCAAGATCTTAAGGGGAAACAGAAAGAAATCATGTAGTGGATAAATACAAAGATATTGCCAAAGTACTAACTTGATAAAACTATGTGAAAAATGTACTGATTTTTTTCTCAACAGAATCCAATTGGTGAGATATAGTGAATTTTTCCAGGGGTTGCTAAGACCTGAACAGATTTGTCTTTCCAAACAGAAGGTTAAGGTACAAATTATTTTTTCATAAAAATATCTGTTTCTGTGAGCTTGGGCAATTTTTAAACCTAATTTATAACTATTTAATTAATCTACTTTGTAAAGAAAAAAGTACTGAAATTGACAAAATGAAAGGCAGAAAAATCAGTGAAATATTAGGAGTGAAATAATGACAAATTTTAATCCTAAGGGATAATGATACTGAAAACATTATGTGGTAATGAAGTCTTACCATGTTATATTCTCTGCTTCATGCATATGAGAGCACTTCTTAACTGAGCCCGGTACCTGGTGTTTAAAGAATAAATCTTGATTACATCATACCTATCTGAACAGACTATTTTGACATAACTGAGGAGGTGCTGTTCTTGATTGAATGCCATTTCCTTCCATGCTCTGAGGAGGGGCTTTGAAAATATGGTAAATTTTTTTTGAAGCAGAACGATAGCACAGCTTAGATACTCATTCCTCAGCTTATTTATCATCTTGATATCTTGGAGAAGGAAATCCTGGAGCCACAGATCATTGCAGACATTACCATTAATCTTGAGGTAACCCACCCTTATGACCCCAACTCCAGTTGTCTCTGGACTAAAAAAGACAGATGGAGATCTGGGATTAGCAGGAGCTGGCCCTGTGGGATGTTACTCAACTTCAGCATGGACCATGAGCTCCTTGATAGGCCTGGACAGCCTAAACAGAGACAGAATGTGATGACTGTGGCAACAGATGAAGATGTTCCAATAATAAGATGAATCTAACCCCATTTTAATTGATCTGTCTAGAGCTGTTGCCTCGTGCCTGGAAGTGGAGTGTCAATGTTAAGGCGAAAGCTGATGCTGGAGAAGGAACCAAACTATGATGGCTGAATATTCTCACAATCTCAGTGTGTTCCATCAGTAAAAGAATGGTTACAACAGCCTCTCTGGATTTCAGCTTTATACATTAAGTCCAGATTTGTTTGTTACTCTGATTTAAATACTTTTAAAAAATACTGGTTACAGTTCTAGAAGAGATGCTATGGTCTAGGTAACTATTAAGCTGTTTTAGCAGTCTGCTTTTAATAACTGTCAGCCCTAAGTGAACTGTCAATTAAAATGACAGATTCCTGTTGATTAGAGATATCTACAGTGAATCTCTAGTCAGTGACAGGAAACAGGCTTCTATGCTACAAGACAGCCTCCTGTAATAACAGGAAAAATATTTTTTATAATAGGCCATAAATTAATTTTCTGCTGTCTTTCCATAATAAAATAGTATGTTGTTTAGAAAAGAGATTGGAGTAAAAGCTTTAAACGAGACTTTTGTAAAACTTATGAAGACAATATTGTTAAATAAGTTCTTGAATTTTAGTTAATCACAATTGAGAACTATATTCAGAAAAGCTAAGTAACTGTTTTTATATGCACTGGAGAGTATTAAACAAAATCATTCACTGTCTTTAGATAGAAAAGGACAACTGGCAGTTTCAAATTATGTTCCCGCCTCAGTTGTTCTGTTGTAGTAAGTCTACATGGCCACAGACTTCACCTCACACAAATATTAACCTCACTAGATACTGGAAACACATATTTGGAAAAGCAACAGACAAATGAAAATTATTTAAAATTATTTTAATTAAATAAATAAATTTAATAAAATTAAAAGTTTCATGCTTAAGAGAATTATGTAATTTTCCTCTTTTTCCAATCAGTCAAAAGGTACTCACAAGATTTCTTCTTAGCTATGACTATTATCCCCCCAAAACCAGAAAAGCAGTTTACCAGCATTAATTGATTAAGTTTCCAAGTATATCTGTCAATCTTCTCTCAGTTTATGTGAAATTTTTCTTGCGGTATTCACCCCACTGCTTCCATGTATGATCTACAGAAATTTAAAGAGCTGAATCAAATGTTGTGGTCACATCTGGTCACTTCAGCACTTTCTTATCTGTAGTTCTAAACAAGATTCTCTCTTTACATTTTTTAGTTATGCTTTTCTCCTTTGACTAAAAGGGAGGGTGTCTTACTAAAATGAGAGGATTGTTACTCAGATTGTACTAAGATAAAGGAAAAAATCTTATTCGTTCCATTATTCTTTTTAATTTCCATTCTAGGATTCAAACTGTAACAATTATCCTTTGTTACAGACTGCTTCTATTCCTATTAGAGACTGACTTGAAAGGCAGGCACTTCTTTTTCCATTGTTATTTTGTTAGCAACCACTTTCTGAGAAGGTAATTCTCAGTCTAAGCAGCACCCACTCATTTTATGATGTTGGTAATAATTTCCACTCCCTCAATGGGAGGTTCAAAGACTAAAAGTGCTTGACTTGGATAAATTTAACTTGACAGCAAACCGTGAATAGGTAAGTGTAATCAGAGCAGTGTGACTTGTAGGAAAATAGACCATCTAACATTGTGCCATGTAGAAATGTCTGTATATTTTCATGTAGGAGTGTTAGCTAGAGGTTCAGTTCCCAGTTATGGCTTCCAGGCCTAAAAAGCTTGGTGGTAGCTTGCTATCTCTTGCTTTTCTCATCGTGCAGTCTTGCTACATCTGTTGTTGCTGAATATCCTCTAACAAGTCAGCAGAATGACCAGAAAGAGTACAGAGGAATTCCAGTTCTTGGCTTCTCGCCCTACCACTCAGTACTAGTCCGGTCTGGAGAAAACTGGAACTGGAAGAAGAAGAGTAATGAAAATCAAGATTACTGCATTCATGGTAATCTGGACAAGAGAGAAAAAACATTTTAGTTTCCATGGTGTGACCAGTGGTGTTTATGTGAAGATTGCTGCTCAAGCATTTACCCAGGAATTGCAAATGACTCAACCTATCTTCTCCACCTCCAGCAAAAGCCTTCAGTGCTCACCTGTGTTAGCTCCAAACAGCAATTCTAGATTTATAGGGAAAATAGAGTGATGTATTACCATTACACAGAGTAAGTTATTCATACAATCAGATGCTTAAGCACTACTCTCACACAACCCAAAACAATTCCTTCCCAGCAAAATAAAAGAATAGTAAATGGTCATCTGTCTCCTAGTAAGACTGGATCATGTAATAGTGTTCATATTCATAAATTAGGAGGTAACAATCACTGGGCTTTATTCTATCCAGAAATCCAATGAGAAATTGCTCTGTGAATTCAAAATATTTCACTCATGTGAGTCATCATGTTGTGAGTACTGAAAAATCTAGTTATAATCTTATTAAAAACTATATCTTTCTCCTTTCACCCTACAAATGTGACTACCTGGATAGCCAAAGCGACAGTAAAGAATTGTATTGTTGACCCTCAGCCATCTCATTCTTTCTACATGTGAACACTTCCAGAAATGGTGACTCCACTGGGCAACTTATTTCCATGCCTGACCACTCTGTTAGTAAAATTTTTTTTTCTGGTATCGAGTCTGAACCTCTCCTGGCACAACTTAAGGCCATCTCCACTCATCCTTTCCTCCAAGAAAATCTGCTATATTGAACCACTGGAGGTTGGCAGGTTTGACTCACGGTAAGGCATTTGCACCACTAGTTAGTTAATACATTGTTTATCTTGTAGCTCCAAAAGTTTGGAACTCCATGTGGTGACTCACTGTGGCCTAAGAGTTGCAAAAGGTCCTGAAGTGGGCTTTGGGTGCCATCCAGTCTGAGTATGACTGAAGTTAAATGCAATCAAAACCAGAAACTCAGGTGAAATGTTAGGCCACTCAAATACTGCCTTGCACTGCTGGATCCACAAGTAATAAATGTCCTGAAAACCAGGCACACCAAAAAGTCTCATCTTTTTGTTGCCCTGTCCTGTACATCTACAACCCTTCATTATATGAACCTCAGGGGTATGATTTATGGTCTCTAAAGCAAATAATCCACATCACAGGAAGGGAAGTCACTCTCTACAACTCTGTACAAATACCTGAGAGGAGGTTGTGGTGAGGTGGGAGTTGGCCTGTTTTGCCAGACTCTTCAGAAGTCCCCAAACAGCAGGAGATTTTCTTGGAGGAAGTGTTCTGTGTTGTGATGTACTGAGAAGTTACTAGAAAAATAACCTATTGGAAAAATCCCTTCAGTAAGATCGTATTTTTACCTGACCTGCTGTTTTAAGTTTTTCTTTATGCTGAGTTAACAAATGTGAAATTTCTGTGTAACAACAAATGCAGCTCTGTTAGATATGACTTAAGTGGCCAAAAAGGACAAGGAAAAGCAAAACACAGCAAGGACATCTACTTCCTCTGAAACACTTTTTCAGGCTTTACCAAATTGAAATTAATGGACTATCGGAGGCAAATGTGGTTTCTAAGTGTTTTGGGATATCAAACTGTATCTTTTGACTACATCTACTTTTTTGGCATCTGCAGTATCCCATGGCAAGAAGTTTCAAAGCTTACACCTCAGTCCTCTTGCGTGTTTGAGGCTGGCTTCTTACTAGCTCTACCTTATTTCCCTTAGTTCTGTCACTGAAAAATAGCAGCAAACAATTAATCCTTATTAATTAACCAATTAATCCAACCCAGGTTCTCTCTTCCCTTGCTCCCTCCTTTTGATTTTCGAGGTCTTCAGTATGGGTAATATTAAATCAGAAGCAGTTGAAAAGATGACCTTGTGTAGGGAAGGAAAAATTTCCACCTATTCAAAGTAGATATGGGTATGTAAAAACACTGAACAGTGTGGGTACTCTTTTTCATGAAATTAAAAACAACATTTACAATTATTTTATGTTTTGAATTCTTTCATAAAGAACCATGAAGACTGATTATTTCTTGAGTTGTAGGCAGCTTGGGATAACTGCAAACATCAGTGAGCAAGTTGCTGGCTGCATCATCCTCTTAGTCAGAAAGCGGTATATTAATCTGGAAAGAAAACACAGGCAAAACTTCTGGAATCCTATCCTAGTTTTTAAGAATATCTTAACTTCCCCCCCCAAAAAACCCCAACAATCCACAAACCAACTGACCAACCAACCAAAAAACATTAAAAAAGTAGCAAAGTGAAGGTAACTACCTTAAACTGTTGTTTTCAGATACTTCATGAGCTAACAATTACCACTTCTGGATTAAAAAACAAGAGTTTATTCAGAGTGTATCAGCCTTTTGTCAGTAATATGCCTTTGCTTCTCAAACTCCAAAATCTCAATTCCATTTCATTGCAGGGAAACCATTTCACAATAGCATTGTGCTCTCACAGAAATTTTACATTAAACAGAACTTTGGATGAGATCTGGACCCAGAAGGGCAGGTCTTCAGGTTGTGCTGACCCTCTGAAATGCAGCGACTGTGCTTTTGCAGGTTTTTTTTCAATGTATGGAGCCATTAGCAGTAAACTAACAGCCTCGTTTGTGATGTCATGACCAAAGCACTCACTCTCTCCTTCATTGTAGAGGCAAAGCTGGCAGCTGGTGAAGTGTGTTTGGCCCTGGATTGTCATTGTGGAGCATATTTGTTGCAAAAACATGACCTGGTGTTTAACACTTAAACGGGCAGGAATATTGCTGAGAATATGAATAGTTTATTTTGTTCTCTGTTTTGCACACAGATTTAAATGTTTATATAATATAATGGGATCACTTACATTGTTTGCAGACTCGGTAACTTCTCCGAGGCTCTGTGCAAACTTTAAAAGCGTATTCAATGTTAATGTTCAAGTACTGTAAAGGGAATGCTAGGCATTGACAAATTATATGTGACATTTATTATGCTACATTCTGTGCTGACCCAGAGCTAATGGAAATTACAGAGTATGGCCTGCATTTGTTCCCATTATGGGTACATTCTCGGTAGCACTTTGGGCTGCACATCTTATCTATTTATCTGTTTAGTGGCTTGAGCTGCCTGAAGTCTTTCTAATTCCCACGATCAGTTCCACTTCTGTAAGGACAAATGCACTAGGAGGATCACAAGAAGGAACAAAGTTGAAAAAAGTTAAAAGCTTGCAGTTAAGACTGGGGTTGCGGAAAAGCAGTTTTCTTGTGTTCCATGCAAAACTGGAACAGAAAGATGTCAGTTCTTTTCTCAGATCTGTCACCATCTCTCAGTGCCTTAAATAAATCAGTAATGTATTCCTGACTTCCTTCATCAATGAATCAATGCTCAGTGTGTCACTGTAGCCAGGAATTCAAGGGATTTAGAAAAAAAAAAAAATCAAAACAAAGTGGCAGACTAGAAGGAAATATCCTTCTCAATAGGCAAGTCATACTGAGGCACGTAAAGGTTGTGGCCAGAGTGTCATATTGTGCTTACACGTCTTGTTAGAACAGTTACATTTAGCTCTTGCAAAACCTTTCCAGCAGTTGGCCTTCCATAGCTGTCAGAATGATTGAACAGCTTGGATGCCTTCCAAGGCTCATTCTTTTCCCAGTAACCTAGATTGTTTAAGATCAAGAGTGTCAGAGAGAAAAATGTTCCCCAGCAAGGTCTGTTACAGGAACTGGTGGAAACATCACCGGACCTGACTCAAACCAGAGAAGCACATGGTTTTTTGCAAATTTATATTGGCAGCTCTTGATCGTAAGTGTCAAATTTAGTCATATTAAGGTTCCTGAACAATTTTCATGTTTGACCTTCTGCATTATGGACAGGGAAATAATCTTCTGATGGCACGTGGTTAAAAGAGTGCCATCTATGCCATGCACATGGGAAGAACACAAAAGAATGTTGAAATTCTACAAAGATGTAATAATGGGGTGTTGGTGGTCAGCGCCTTCTATTGAATGGGGCACTTTTCATCCTTGGGGTGAGGTGTGTGAGGAGTGTGGTCATAGACTCTGAATGGACTCAGAGGAAAAAACAACTATTTTTGATGTTTGATGATTTGAAAAAACAAGTTATGGAATATTTTCTCCCAGCACTCTGTCCCTGTACAGTGTCCTTATCTTTAGTACCTCCACCCCAGAAGACCTTCAGGGGCAAAATTCATGTATTTTGGTGGAGTCAGTTCAGGACCAATTACTTAGTCTTGAAAAAGTCCAGACGTTCTTTCTCTATGGTAAGCATCATTATGTTTTAATAATTATATTTTTATTATAGTTTCTAGCTATGTGAAGGAATTGGAATTCCTCGTAAAAGCTAATGACTTCACCATGGCTGAGATACTGTCTGAGAAAGAAAAGGAGAATCTGATGTAGGCTTTAGTGGACCTGGAGGACAGGCATCATCTGTAATACAGAATGCATTCATTACAATAGGAGATAGGAGAGGGAGGAGACGTGGGCACACCTTTGCAAGTGAAGGCTCTTGAAATTTATAAAACAACAGTTGATTTTTTTTTTCTTCATGTTTGCATTCAAGATGCTAACGTTTCCCTTTATCTTTCCTCCCATAAACGTTCTATATGCTGTCTGCAGTATGTTAGCTGATTCTTTTTATGTGTTCACAGATTAAAATATGTCCAGGATATTTTTTAAACTGGAGGAAAGCATCACCTTTAAGATTTTACTTTGGATCTTCAAATGAAGAGACCTTCACCTGCTGCAAGGCAGCAAAGGTTTGCAGCCCTGTTAACTCACACTCCTGTCTTTATCTTTTTTAGGTTAGGAGACATTTTCCGCAACTCTGCTATCTCATGGTCTAAAATAATTTTTTTGGTAATTTCACGTGGTAAATTCTTTGATGCCTGCTGGGAATAAAATTCCATGCCACCTAATGCTGTTACAGAAGGAGCTTGTTCTATATTGGTAATAGCAATGATGTGAGCACTTACTGTGAGTACAACAGTTTTTCAGGAAGTTAAGAAGGCTTGAGATGCAAAAATGTAAATTCACTGAAGATTTCCATATTTTAATGATAAAACATATGTGACAACTTGATCATGAAATTCTGGATGGGGGAATAGGGGGCAGGGAAAGCACATGTTGATGGCATCTCACTGGTGATACCTTCCTTATGCTGCCAGAAGGCAACATAGTTTTGACCTACCATTTAATGAGAAAATGAGATGCCAGTAGAGGATGATTTTGTAACTCACATATATTCCTTAGAATCCTTCTGCTTTCATCTGCTAGTTTACATTCTGGTTATAAAATTCTTGGATATATTGTAAGAACTTTGAGAGCAAGTGGGGGAGACTGGCATGGGGAACACACTCTCAGCCACTCGAAGTTGTCTGGAGCCACTGATGCCCAAGAAGTTTAAATTTGGTCTGTCATAGTGTCTGCTTGGTTTCACAAATGAGGTCCCTGGTTAATATTTCCCTTCTATCCTGTGGAGCATCACTGCAGTCTCAGCACCTGTGTCCATACAGAGCCTCTCCATTCCCCACCAAAGAATGGTCTCCTTCCCTCTACCAGCATTAGCTGTTTTCCATCATTTGCAAGGGTCTGTTCCTTGTGCCTCCTCAGCCAATTTCCAATTTGTACCTATTTATTCTGCAGAGCAGAAGCCTCCTAAATTAAAATGTAGTCAGTATGTGCTGGATACACCACACTAAATTTGGCATTGTTGGACAGAGATCCTTATTTTCAATAGTAGGTATAAATGATTCGGCTTTAGAAGCAGCTTTTTATTTGCCACTTGGTTATACTTTTCATGGAAAAACCAAACCTCCCTGTACTTCCAAGTGTGTGAACTATGCTGATAGTCCATATATGTAGTTTAATGCATTAGACTACCATGAAGTGATTAATTCTTGTCATGGGGAACATCTCCCTAGCAAATATACCATCAGCTGCAGAGCCAGTCCCTGGAGTCTTTCTTCTCTGAAATTTGTATGAGCTCTTCCTGCTGAGATCCTGTTTAAGGGTTGACAGTGCTTTCAGTGTGAAATCTAGATTTTAAAAGAATTCAGTATGCAAACATGATTGTGGCAGAAAATTCTGGCACGCATAGATGACTTAGGCAGAGGGCCTTCTTCTTTTCTTGGCTCTGGGGCTTTTAAAAAAAATATACACGTATCTGATCCTTTTCCTTTCTTTTAACCTAAGAAAAGATGATAGACACTGCTGGTTAGGGATGACACTTTCTGTAGTCTACGAGAAAAGTTTGCAGTTTGTGTAACTGCTATTTTTAAAACGTGGATTTTTTAGGGAGTTGACAGGCAAGTTTAGATGGCCCAGTGGCACGAAACTAAGGCTGTTTCTTCAAAATTTAAAATTTTTGCTAATGGGGGCTACAACGTGAGCTTGTATTCACCAATCCACTTTGACTTTCACTTGGTTCAGCAAGATGTACACAGGGCTTTATTTCCAGTAAAAGCCATTTTTAATGCCTTGCTAAATAAAGATGCTAGATCTAGAATTCTTATTCTGTTTTCCAGGATGCTTTCCAGGATGAGGATGCGTCGCTGTCTGCTCAGCCGCCCGGTGGCCAGCAGGTGACAAGACACGCGTGCCCGGTCAAATACAAATGGCAGGCGGTTCGGCTGTACACCCAAACCCAGCCTGCATACCGCCAGCCGGACCGCTTGTGCCTCTTAGACTCGCAGATGCTAAGTTTGGTCTCAACTGCGTTGGGACTGGCTGCAGACGTTGGCAAAGTAGCGACTCGGCGGAGATAAAGGAGGAGAGAGGGGCTCTGATGTAGCAGCAGCTCACGTCTTTAGTCCCTGTCCCCGACGGACAGGAGAACTCAAAAGCAAGCAGGGGAGAACGCTACAAAAGAACGAGCAGTAACAGTGGCTCAGGGTTTTTAAGGGAAACAAAAGCGGAGGATCCAGTAGGGCTGGTCCCATAGGGAGATATTACATAAACACAAATACCCAATGGAGTGACACAGGGGGAGGAGTACATTCAAATAAACTATTGGGGACAGAGAGAACACAGACCTTTCTAGAGATAATACATATTAAAACAACCTAATGTATAGGGAAATAGCTGGGAGAGGAAAGGGGTGTAAATTACAAGAGAAAGGGGGTGTAAACAAAGCTTTGAAGGGCAACTTAAGAGGCGGGAAAGGTGGGGAATTTCCCGGCCTCACCTTCTCTCTCTCCCTCAGGCTCACTGTCCTGAGGGGAAAAATCAACCCAATTGATTTTATTACTTTTCATAGAGAACGCAGGCTGCCTCACTGCAACAAGGATGAAGTGTGAGCTGGAGTGAAAGGAGAAGATCCTGCCCTATTCTTGGTGTGGTGTCTGCCGATTAGACAGCTGTAATCTCCTGGAAGCAACTGAAGCACCTGATTGCCTGCTCCTGCATTGAAGACTTTAAAGACACATTTCTAGGAAAAACAGTTCATGACAAAATTACCTGCGACCACAACGGAGGGGATCTGAGAGCCCAGGTGCACTCCTAGAGTCCCATATATCAGGTCATGGTCCAAATTTAAACTAATTCTTGTTGTTTAAGCAGATCAGCAGAGCCTCCTGCGCCGCCCTGGCTAGGCTGGAAGCAGATAAGCTTGTTTACAGGAGCTGGCCACATGTGTCTGTGTTTATGACTCTGTGCATGGTTTGTGTGTACGCCATCCACACATGTCACTCCTGTCTAAGTCCTCGGCAACCAATCCCACTGATGTGAGTGGGACCAGCCACTCAGCCTCCATCCTTCCTGTCTCTAATTTGTCACAGGAGCACATAGAATATAGGATATTTTAAAAGTGCTCTTTGTCTCTGATCTGTGTTGCTAGTCTGGCTGTCATACCTTCATTCTGTTTTTCTCTTCTCATTTGCAGCCTTTGGCAGAGTGTATTTCTAGATGCATCATTTTAGAAGAAAATTTATGCTGTTCCTGCAGGAGTGATTCTCTGGTTCAGTGGCCGAAAAAGAGAAGGCTTTGGCTCTGAAAATCTATCACTAGTTTAATATCAGTGGTGTAACCCATATCCTTGAAAATACATATGTTGTGGTGAGTTGATTTCTAGAGGAAAAGTACTCCCTTAAGTGGTCTTAAATCAAGAGCTGGCCTTGGTGTTTGTTTTTTTTTTGTTTTTTAATTGAGAACAAAGTTTGGGCTGAAATTATTTGGCTTTACCAAGATCTAATAACAATGTTAGAATTCTGCAGAAGTGTGTCATTGTAGGTGTATAAACCAGCATGTTGCTCCACAAAAGAGCTGTGTTTCTTAACCAAGTCAATGAAGATTCACCATTCCAAACAGAAACAGCAGGAAGATTAGATTCTTTAAAAGAAGCGGATATTAAATGCAATGTGCATTTTAAAACTTTAAATGAAAATTGCTTGTTGACATGGTCCGGTTATGTGTAGAATAAAGACAATCTTGCATGTGTCCGTGATCTGTTTTTCATCAGACCTAGCTTCATTGTTTGGTTTAAACCTTTTGCACAAATCACAGGGCCTCTCATATAAAAATTCTCGGTTTGGTAGCTTAGACAAAAGTTTGTAGGTTTGAGAAAAGCATCCTGTATAAAACTGGGTGAATTGCTGTGAAGTCAAGGGTACCCTGAATTTCAGTACTCTATTTCCCTGGTTTTCTCTTCTAACAATAGGGTGACCCATGTGGCCTCCAGGTTAACTTAATTTTATTTGTTTTCTAGAATACCTATTCCAAGTCATGCAGTTAGTCAAAATGAAGGCTGGGTAATGAAGAAATTATTTTTAATGAAAAAACTGCATACAATACGTATGGCTACAGGCAGAAGTTTTTAGGAACAGTTATCCTGGAAGCTATGCTCTCTTCATTGCTGTGTCTGAAAATGGTAGGGGAAGCTTGGCCAAACCTTGAGCTTCTGTCTTGCTTTTATTTGCAAATACCACCTTTTAAAATCAGAAAACAGTTTTTCCTCTGGTGGGGCATCAGGTCACAGGTGAGACTGCTGAAGATTAGTACAAGGAGAAATATACAACATAAATGTTGACTTCTGCGAGCAATAGCTCTCATTGATGTCAGTGGAAATTGGGCCTTTTTCTGAGGGCTTCAAAGTTTGGCTCAGAAATATTGTACAATTTTAGGGCAGAGTAGCAGAGCAAGACATAGATGACCTGTGCAGTTTCCAAAGTATTTTATCAGTCTCCTACTTAATAGCTTTAAGTCTATTGAGAAAAGTAATATTTGGGGATGTGGTATTTATCATGATGCTACAGTATTCACTTCACTTCACTCAGTTTTTCTCATGACTATTCTGTGATTCTGTGACAAGGTGCTAAACTGGCTGTGCTGCCCTTAAACTCTGGATGTCATCACTCCTGCAAAATCTTCACACCTTCGGAGCACTTAGCCTCATGCTTTTTATTATTCCCACTTATTTGAATGTTGCACTGGCTGATGCAGGCTTTCTTGGTCTCTCTTGTCATGACCTGCTAAATGGTTTTCCTGCTGATATCCCAGCAGAAAAGAATTGCCCAAGAAAATGTCTGCAAGTTCTACCCGAAAGCATGGTGTGTTTTGCCATGTTAAGCTGCACGGCGATGAAAAATGTGAAAAGCCATAGTCAAGATAAATGTACCAAACAGATGATTCTTCACTTTCCTGTCTTTTAGGCTTTATATTGTTAGAACTAAGGAGTTTGGGATTTTGTTTTTGTTTGGGTTTTTTCTGTTTGTTTAGGTGGCCTTTTCCTTTGTTTGTTGTTATTGTTGTCTGTGCTGCTGCTGCTTCTCTGTCACAGAACTGGGGAATTCTTTAACCAAAACTTTTTTTTCCAAAAGGAAAAAATTAAAAGCTTGTGTCGTGGTTTGACCCTG
>VZTX01025451.1:0-10448 GCA_013400915.1 Pardalotus punctatus
TCTCCCAACTGAGCTATTTCGGCGGGCGAGAGCGCCCTCACTGGCCGTAAATACGACCCCGCCCCGCGCCCCCTGGCCGCCGTTGCCCGGCGGGTGCTCGCCCGCCCTCCCGGGCGAGTTCCGCTGCCCGGCTCCTGGGCCGTCCAGGGGCTCACACCTTCCCCCAGCGATTTCCATTCCGGGGACCCCGCGGAACCTCCAGGTACCAGCACCAGCGGGGTGCTCAGCATGTTCCCCGGGAATAGCGGTGGGCCCGCTCCCCTTCCCGGCACAAAACGCGGCTCTGCCGGCCTCGTCTCGCCCCTCCGGCGGGGGGGTTCCACGGCCGCCCACAAAAAACGGTATTGGGGGACAAAATCAACTAGACCTCCCCGTCGGGGAATCGAACCCCGGTCTCCCGCGTGACAGGCGGGGATACTCACCACTATACTAACGAGGACGGGCACGAGAAATGTTTTTCCAGTTGGCCCTGTGAGGTTGCAGTCCCGCCCCAGGCGGAGCTGCCGCCGTCCCGCGGACGCTGCCGCCGCCGATGCCCAGCGCGGGGATGCGGGCATGCGGTGTGACTGCGGTGTGACCGCGGTGTCACCGCTGCGGCTCCCGCTATCGCTATAGAGGCTATGTAGGAACAGTTCCTTTACAAGGGGATGTAGCTCAGTGGTAGAGCGCATGCTTTGCATGTATGAGGCCCCGGGTTCAATCCCCGGCATCTCCACTTTTTGCCCCAGCCCTGCAAAACCTGTGGCTTTTCCTTTCTTTTGCCCCGTTTTCTAGAGAACCCGAAATTTCCCAATGCATCCCGTACCTGCCCGTGTTTTTCTTCCCTCCGCTAAGCACAGAGCACTCTGCAGCCTGGGGCTGCAATTCCTGCTAGAGAAAGGTGCCCAGGGCCCCAGCCCGCTCCTGCCTGGGCTCATCCCAGACCCTGCAGTGCTGCGGTGTTTGACTGACACACACAGAGCAAGGGGCTGCTTTCCTTCTTGCTCCAAATCTGAACTTGCTGTTTCATCAACTTTGGATATTTTTAATGCTTTCTTGTGTCCTGGCCGCCTGCCTGAAGCTCATGGGAGTGGTGGGAGCAGTGGGAATTACGGACACGCGTGCAGCTGGTTCAGTGGTGGGGCTGTACAGGTTTCCTTCACAACATGGGGACAGGAGGGTCCCTGTCCCCATCTTCTACTGCAGCGGTGCCACAAGCAACAGTGTGACCACGGGGTTTACCAAGACCCAAAAAGATCAGGGGAGAGGGAAGGTAAAACTCAAGCTGCTTCCAAACACAAATTAAACCATTCCCATTTCAACTCACAAGTTTCCCCATTTTTGTGCTTCCTGTCCTGAGCTGCTGCCCAGGCTCAGCCCACCAGCAAAGGTTCTGCCTGCATCTGGATCTGCTGACCCATGTGAGGAAGTGCCTGCACAGGTCTGGAATTCTGCTCATTGCAGCATCCCACATAGCAAACATTTCGCCCATCGAGACCAACAACTTTACATATTTATTACAGTTCATATGACTAATATAGTCCAAAGAGAAACTTTAAGTTTAAAAAAAAAAAAAAAATCTGTAAAATACAGTGGATAAAATTATCCAAACATTAATATTATGAAATACCAGCCGAACACCTGGTAGGCCTTCTGGGAAAACAGAACAACATCTGGTTTGCTTACAAAAAGGTATTGCTACAGCTCGTGAGTCCATCTGTTTCAGACTTCCAAGGAAACCCTTGGAAAGCTCTCAAAACATCTCGGAGAAAAGAAGTCCATCAACACCGAGAGTCACAGGGCTACTGGTGGCCACTTCTGGGCGAGGTCCTGGTGCATGGCCTCGGGGACCCACTGGCAATAGGCTGCGAGCAGATCTGAAAGAAAGGGAACAGTTACACGGCTTGGCTGGAAAAATGAGCTCCTGTGGGACCACTGACTGGGAGTCAGGACCAGCCTTCCACTGCTGGGATGGTGCTGGAGCTTGGATTCATCCAGGGACAGGTGACAACACCCACAGGATTTCTGTGAGCCATCACTGCAGCACTTTGCTGCTGCTTCTATAAAAGAATTCTTATAATCTGGTACACAATATTGAAGAAAATCCCATTTTGGCTAGAAAAAAGATTTCCAATATCCATGGCCAGTACCACCAATGCATTTTAACTGTGGTTACAAATGCAGAAAAAAACCCTCTTAAAGTACAAATAAATGTTGCTTTCTCTAGTGCTTTCTCTCATTTTTCACAAGAACCAAACACAGGGCATTACTGCTTCTGGTGAGAAAATAGGAAATATTTGGAGCTTATCAAGTGAAATCGTTCATTTTTAAAAATTGTAATTCAATAGTGTGCAAGGTACTCCACTGATATGACTGATAATTAAGCAAGCAGAACACTTACATTTAGGATTTTTCTTCCATGCAGCCAATAAAGCATCACGATTATCACAATTTTCTTTAACTAGAGCCTGCAGGAGGGCTTCTGTCCTGGGCTGAAGTCTGAATCAATGAAATGGTGCAATAAAACAAGGTTCATTAGCACAGTTTAGCAAAGTGCTAAAGCATTCAGCTTACCTTTATGAACTCTACATCTTTGTAAAAGGCTAAATACAGACATAGAAACACTCTGCACACAGAGATGTGCCCCGGGCTGAAGAAAATTCCCTACAAGGAGTTTCTTCCTCCCACCACAACTTCTTGTGGTTAGAAGTAGCAGCAGGTTGCTCTTGTGCCTCCTGTGCAGCTGCAGAGCTCAAGGTAAAGCAAAAAGGAATCCCCAGGTGCCGTGCTGAGCTCTGAACTGTCAGGAAAACACCTGGTCATTGCAGAACCCTCAGATAACTTCAGTCACTTTTAACAAAGTCCTCCAAAATCCTTGCACCTATCCACTCCAGGAAAAGTCAGAGAAGACTCTGAGTTTATTCTGGTAAATGAGAGAATGAGGGGAGGGAAAGGGAGTGGCAGCTGACAGCCTTTTGGAGGGTCACAGGTCTATAAAAGTCATCAAAAACCCCCACTGTCTGTTAGAAACATGTTTTTGAAAAGAAATAAAGGCAGAGCAAGTGCCCGGCAGTCCTGCCCTGCCCTCACCACCACCAGCTCTCCTGGGACGCAATTTCCTTGGTGAGAAAACTCATTTTCCCAGCCCTGCAGCTACAGCCAAGATCACTATCTACAATAACCTTCCCAGCATTGAATTTTTTAATTTTGAAAGGAAAAGTGTTTGGTGGAGACAACGACCTGAAGTTTGTTTTTAACAACTTACTTGGACCATGTCTTCAGCATTATGAGGGGACTGGACAGCAGGCACTGGCTGTAAGATCTCAGCTTTTTAATGACCTGGAAGATTTGTTACAACAAGAATATAATGAATAAAGTAAATTAATTGCTCTGTGGTAACAACCATCGATGAACTTGTACTACTGTAAATTTCCATGCCATATTCTCTATTACCATCTTCCTCCTATCCATGTGTCCGTAACAGTCTTGTCCTGACTGTCCTGTTAGACAATTCTTCTGTCTCAGGATGGACAAAGACATGAGCTATAGCTTTTTTTCCTTTGCAAAAACTTAAATTTGGAGGTCTCTTTCACTCAAATACTGAATTTTCATGATTTTTTGTGTTTTAAAGATACCTTCCCCACCTCATCAACCGCAACAAACTCCTCCATCCACCAGCAAGTTATGAGGAACAGGCACACACACACAAAGAAGTCACAAGGCTCAACTCCTCCAAAAACTGGCCTAAAAACTTTTTGCTACCATCAAGCAGCTGGAACACACTCACCTTTCCTTCCAGCAGGAACCTGGCAAAGTATTTGTAGCGATCAATACCTTCAGGATAATCAACTTCCACAGCAGGGAGCTGCCAGCCCACACGGTCTGGAAACAAAGATCACACCAGGTTTCCTCCATCCCCCAGGGGAGGGCACATTTCCATGGCAAGAGGAGTGGGGGGGACACTGCCACCACCATCCAGCTGTCACAGGGCGAGCCATGGGCTCCCATCAAGCGCCCATTTCAATGGGAAGATGCCAATATTTAAATGCTACGAGCCCCACGGAGATGCTCAAAGCACTGGTGAGCTCTTTGGACAGCCCAAGCAGAGCTTGAGCTTTCTGGTGGTGTGAGAGCCTTGTTAAAGTTAGAAAGCAGAACTCCAGAGCAGCCCTGGGACAGAACTGCTGAGTGACACCTTCAAACACTCACAGAAGACACTGGGTCTGTGGCAGCGAACTCGGCCTGCTGCAGGGCAGTAGGAGGGAGGAGGATTTTCCAGAGGCTTCCCAAAGTGGCAGTACGGTGGCAGCAGGGCAGGAATCCACTCGGGTTCGACTGCAGACACACCTGAGGAGGGAAAACACAGCTGAATGCAGCTCTGCTGCCAAGGGCCACTACTCACTGGCAGTCTCACAGGTACAGGGCACGGTCAGGATCTCATCTCCACCGATTCACTTGTTCAAGTCAGCATCTTTATATTGTAAAAAACCTGTTCAGAGACCAGCAGTGGTTGGCAGGGCTGGGGCAAAGCAGCCATTTCAGAAGCTGAGCTTGGCTCCAGCCAATTCTGCCAGACAAATTAAAAAATTGGCCAATTTATCTCCTGATCCAGATCTAGAAAGCCTTAAGGATCCAAATCCCAGGAGTCACAACCACTCTGTAGGCAGAGCACTCAGCCACCACAGAGGGGGAACACTCTGCATTTCTGAGTTCCTCCCCAGAGCTGCAGCACAAGCTGGCCCACAGCACTCACCTTTCATGTACAGCTTGGTAGTCTCGACAATTTCTTGATACACCACAAACTCTGGGAGTTCTCTGAAGAGCACTGAGCTTGGGTGGATGAACACTGGGTCCTCCAGGAGTGCAGTCTGTAAGGAGGCACAAAGATTGAAGCAGAGGAAGACAAGTTACAATTCCATTTCTTCATGGCATCCCATTTCAGTCTCTCTCACATGTACATTTATAAGGTTTCCTTAAGTGATGGAGGTTTTTAATAACCCCATCATTTTCTGCTTCACCTTCTCTGGAGACATCAAGCACTTTATAAGATGAACTAATGGTACTTCCCAGCTCTTTTATAACATTTCCTACATGAACACCAGGAAACTGCAACAATGCAAATTTAAATTCCACAGAGAGAAGCTGCAGGAAGCCAGCACAGGCACCTCAGTGCTGTACCCAGCCAGAAACCTGGGCTTTGCACAGGAGCATCTTTCTGCCACGCAGGGGAGGAGGAACTGAGTCCAATCAAGCTGTTCACCTTGTAGGCATTTTTCCACTTGTCATCCAGGAGCTCCTCTGGCTGAACCCTTCGGGCAACGTGATCCCCCAGCCCTGCCAGCACAATCTGCCTCAAGTAGGTTACTTGAGCTTCTGTTGGGGGCTTCATCTTTGGGTCAACATAGAGCCCAGCATCCGTGCAGACCGAGTTCACTGAGGGGAAAAAGAGGGGAGAGAGGATTCAACAGCAAACTCGATCAGCTCTGTTGATGCATCATCCCCCAAAAGAGAATAAACACAGCAATTCCTCCCCGCCCCACTGACCTGCCGTGGTCAGCTGCCCTCTCAAGCGCCGGATTTCCAGCATGGCTTTGTATCGGAGCCCATTTTCTTCACAGAATTTACGGCTGCACCCAGCATATTCACAGGCCCCCACTGCTCCTGGGAGTGGACAGACAGGACCTGATCAGTTCTCCTAATTTAACCAACAGTGGGGCAGTAGTGTCACAGCCAATGTGTGCATTTCACGGTTCCCACTCGGCAGAAGCCTGGGAAATGGGGGGCTGCTCAGAGACCAGCCTGAAAACACTGCTGAACCCAGTCCTACAGCACAGGAATGCCTTTGGCTGTGACAGGAGGGGACCAGAAGGGTGTGAAGGGTACAGGGAATCAGGGTCTGTACCTAACATCACCATGAGGTCCCCCAGCTTCTGCATCGGCCCCTGCCCAGCCCAGACCTTCTGCATCTGTAAAAACCTCGCCCTCTTCCCCTTCAGCTGGGCTGCCTCTTCCTCACTGCCTGCTGGCCTGGAGGAGACACAAAGAGCATGGGTGAGTGCTGTGCTTACACGAAGGTGGGCACAGCGAGAGGGGGTGACAGGGACCCTCCCCGTGAGGAGCACGCCAGGCTGGGTCTCTCACCTGTCAAACTCCTCAAAAAGCTCCCTCACGGTCATGGCAGACACGATGGTGATGCTGTAGGGCAGGCAGTTGTGCTGCCTGCTCAATGCCAGCATCTTGGCGTAGCGGGGGGCTACAGGAAAAGTGGCCATGACTCTGCCCAGGGGACTGATGGGGCAGCTCAGCTTTGCTGCCAGCTGCTGCTTCAGCCTGGGGCAGGGAAAAGAAATGTCATGCCATGAAGTAAATTAGAATTAGAACAAGTTTGTGCTCCTGGTTTTGGCAGCCCAATTAATTTGATGTGTTTTCAGAGATTTTGTTATACTCTGGTCCCAAAGGCCAGGGGAAAGAGTCCCTAGTGCAGCTGCCAGCAGCCCTGCATGGCACACTCCCAGCACAGCCCTTCCCTGCCCACACACACCCAGGGCCAGTGACACAAACAGAGGTGACCCAGAGGCTGGGATGACACCAGTTCCTGCACCAAAGCCTGTCCTTGGATGTGAGGGCTGAGGTGAACAGGAGGCAGGAGGGCAGCAGAGCCCACAGGCTGGACAGGGGAGGAAATCAGTGGGGGACCACAGGCATTACCTTCCTGTCATAGGGGGCTCCTTCAGGGCACCCAGGGCTATCAGCAACTCCTCAGCTGCTGCAAGGGCTTCCGTGGGAGGCGGTGTTGGGAATGGAAAGTTGATTACCTAGGGAAACACGAGAAAAAGTCCCTCAGTACATCACTGACAGCTCCCACTGGAAAAGAGCCTGAACGCAGTGAGAAGCTCTGGAAGGGAGTGAAATCCTCCCCTCTGGTTACGTGTACCGAAGAAAAACATCTCAGATGTTTGCCAGGAGCAAAAGGAAAGGACACATAATGGCAGGAAATGCTTACAACAAAAACATGAGGGAACAGGAACACCAGAATCACCCTTCGCTGCCACTGACTGCAGGCACCGCCTAGGGCAGGCTGCTTTACGGTCTAAATTTAAGTGCTGTGCTTTCTGAAACTGCTCCAGGACCTCCAAAACACAGCCCCTGTTTACACAGGGGTTTTTTTAACCTCTAAGAGTATAAGAAAGCATTTACTACCTGAACAAACATGTCTGTTAAAGCCTAGTGAATTCAGAGCAGCTTCTGCAACTTGGAATTCAGAGCAGCTTCTGCAATTTGCAGAACCAAAATGGAGTCTCAGGATTCTAATTTCTACCACAAGGCACAGCCTCAAGAATGACAATAAAAGACATTTCTGTTTGTTTCTGGCTCCTAAGGGCAACCACTTTAATGAGTGCTGTAGCACAAAGGCCTTTCCAACTCACCTTTTCTATATTTAATGCCTTCATTTGCAGAATCAAGTCTTCTACAGGTCGCTTTGTTATTTCTGGAGCAGAAAATTTCTCAAAGTCCATGAAAACTGCTGAAGAGTATAACCTAGTGGACCAGAAGTGCTGTTTAGATTCTTAAAATAAATCTTAACTCAAAAGACATACATGAAAAATTAGCAAGGGATTTTAAAAAAAAGGCAGCTGTGGATAATATTTACATAATCATATCATTATTTACATGGTTGGGGCATTTGCCTTATTCACTTGGCTTGGAGTTAAATCCATCTGGCCATGGTGAAATCTAATCCAGCCATGAAAATGAGGGTTTTCAGCACAAGAAAGGCCCCAGAGAAGCCAAACTCAACCAACACCACCGGTGACAGCTCACAGACCCCTGGGCTCCGTCTCTCCCGCGCTGTGTCCAGCAGGGAGCTGACCTGTAGCAGTGGCCTGGCTCGGTGCGGCCGGCCCGGCCTGCCCGCTGGTTTGCCGAGGCCTGGGATATCCAGGTGACCCTGAAGGACGAAACCCCCGTGATTTTGTCATAGAAACGTTTCTTGACCTTCCCGCAGTCCACCACGTATTTGATGCCTGGGATGGTGAGGGATGTTTCGGCCACGTTGGTGGCCACGACACAGAGCCTGGTGCCAGGAGGAGGAGCCCTGAACACCTGCAGGGGACACACGGGAGCGTGAGAGGCAGTGCCAGCAGCAGAAAGGGACAGGAAAGGGACGGGAAAGGGACGGGAAAGGGATGGGAAAGGGACGGGCAGCCCCGGATGGCTGCAAAGGGATGGCAGCGCATACGGCACCACAGGGGATCCAGGAGCCAGAGCAGGGATTTAACTCTGTGTCTCCAGCTCTGGAGCTCTATTTAACTCTGTCTCCAGCTCTGGAGCTCTNTGTGCTCTATTTAACTCGTGTCTCCAGATCTGGAGCTCTCTTTAACTCTGTGTCTCCAGCTCTGGAGCTCTATTTCACTGTGTCTCCAGCTCTGGAGCTCTGTGCCCAGCTCAGCTAAGCCTCAGAGATGAGCACAGAGGCTGCAGGTGGGGCACACCCAGGAAGGAGTGGTGTTCAGACACTGCTGCCATCCCCAGAGACGGGAGGGAACGGAGAATCCGTTCCAGCTGCCTGTTGGCAGCGGGATCCCCACGAGCCCAGGGCCAGGGTGGATTGTCACATCCTGCAGGACTGGCACTGGTCACCTCTCCCAGCCTGCTGAAGTGGCACGTTAGGGACACCACAGCCCAAGCCAGGCCTGCCCAATCCCATCCCAACCTGCCCACTGGGCCATTCAAACCCAACATGGGAATTTTAGCTCCCCTGTGGTTTCAGTGTCAGATATCTGTAAGATCTTTGGCTCATTGTCACAATAAATCCTCTACCTTTGCCTGTTTCTCTGGTGCCAGCAAGGAATAGAGCGGGAGCACATACAATGGGAGGGACGAATCGGATTTCTCATCTGTGGGGAAACAAACCAGCATTGTTCAGCACAGCTTCCAGGCTTTGTCCCAACGACACCTCCACAAACACCAATTCATTAAAACCGGTAAATTGGTACAGAGCTGGAAAACTTGAACAGCTTTCCCACCACACAGGTCTGCTGTGTACCCCACCAGTTCAGCACAGCACAACCAACTCATGTCACTCATTTCACAAGTGACAGGACATAGAATAACAAGATTCTTTCTTTCATATATGCCAAACCTTCCTCTGAGTCTCCATCTCCTAAATCCAGGTCAAGATCAGAGCCTGCAGCATCATCATCACTGTCAACATCTCTGTCTTCGTCTCCTTCGTCCGCTGGTACCACAGAGTAATTGTTCAGATCAATTTTGGGGAGTGTCTGGGGAAGAGGAGAGATGAAAACAGCACGTTAATGGGGGACACAAACAGCACTTTGCACTGCTTTGAAAGCAGAGCTGAGCACTGACTCCAGAGATCTGCTGGCCTGAAGGTGACAGAGGATTTGTCTGTAAAATCAGTGTATCTGTAACATCAAGATCTGCTAACAAAGTGCACGGGCACAAACCAAACACTACCCTTGATACAGACGCATCAGCCCAAATTTTGGGTAACAAATAGTGAGATGAGGAGCAGCCCTGGTGCCATCAAGTCTGCAGCTCCTTCCTTTAAAGCTTTAGCGGTCAGGACTCCATCTAAATCAGTCTCCTGCCCGTAATATCCCCAGATTCCGCACTCTGCTGGGTCTCCTGAGGGGGCACGGGTGGGCTGCAGGGCTTCATGCAAGGCTGGAAAGCTGGTGAGGGGCACAGCAGCACGGGGGCACTGTCTGCAGGGGGTACCTGCTCCCTCCTGGCTCTTGCAGGAATTCCACCCTCACCTTACCGTAACTTTCCTCCGCTTCCTCGATTTCTTAAATTTCCTGATTTCTTCCACCGAGTCTTCTTTGTCATCCTCTCCTCCTACAAAAACAGCCCGTGGACAGCTGTTAGCTGAGCACGCTTTCCTCCTGGGAAAGGAAGAGGGAGGAGTCTGCTCCCACTCCCACCCTGCTGGGGATGCAAAGGGTCACAGCGTGGGGAAGCAAAAATGGTCAGAGGGGAGCTGGGAGGGATCACACACATAAACCTTTCCCAAACTCAAACCAGCAGGAAATTTAACACCAGTCATGACAATCATCCACAACGAGCCCTGTCCCCAAACCTTGTTTTCTGTGGTTTTAAAATAAAAGTTTGTATTTTCAGATGCAAAGGAAGCTCACTTTTCAGTGGGATAAATTCGAAGTTTAACAGTTTCTATGGCATTACCTGCAGTGTTGTTTTTTTGGTATGGGAAGGCTTTCCTTAGTCTTCTACAAAGAGAGTGAACTTCTGCCTGGCCTGTCAAAAACACCAAAATCCCACCTGCAAGAGAAGGAAACACTCTCAACCTTAGCACAGCTATTTACCCTTGGAAAGCTTCAGATTCTTGAGGAAAGACAGGCTGAATACACTGTGAAGCAGCAAGGAGGAACAGGGTGTTTGTTAGTGTAACTGTGATGTAACTTAAAAAAACCTAACAAAAAAAAAAA
>VZTX01025452.1:0-18910 GCA_013400915.1 Pardalotus punctatus
TATTAATATATATTATATATTAATATATATATTATATATATTCAGAGGGGTATTTTTCACAGTGCTAATTAATGTGTCTGTAGAACTTGCTCTGCATCATCAAATTCCTCACTAACACCAGCCCAGACATCCCCATCATCTCCACTAGAGCTCCTAAAAGGCTCTGTTCCTCTCTGAGGGTGTAAATGCTCTTCCCATTCCCTTACAAGGAATGCATCCCGTTCCACCCATGCCTTTGCCCATCTCTGACCCCAGTGTCTCCAGCTGGAAAACAAACACTCAGCCTGAGTCACCTGCCCCTGTGCTCCATGAAAACAAGGCCACAGAGATGGCAATGAAGATTCAATGCGATAAGGGGCTCTCAGGAGATAAGGCAGAAAGACATTTTATTCTGACTGAACAGTCTCTGCTGTTAAATGGACTTTTTACATCCATGAGTGCCGAGACACACTTGTATCCGTGCAATCAAAAATCAGTGTAATCAAGCCACCCAGACTGGTTTTTCCCTACATTTTTCTCTCCTGTATTTCTGTTTAGAGTTGTTTTGAACCGTATACCGGGGTTCTTTACACCTTTCCTTAGCCACTGCCTCTGTAGGACCCTGGGTGAAAGGCACAGCACAGGGGAAATGTCCAATTCCAGGGTGACACCCTGAGCACCACGGCATTTACAGTGTCCTGCTGAAAGATCACCGGGAAAGAAGGGACCCCAGGCAGCACTAGGAAGGAAAACCAGCTAGTCTGAAGGAAAATGTTGTTTCTCAGAGGCTAGTGAGAGAGAAGGAAGGGAAGACTCATATCAGCAAGGAGCCCCAAGCAATTCTGCTCTCAGGATCACAGCGAGTAAACAAGTTAAAGAATGATGCCCTGAACTGTCACCTGCACAGGTTTTCTCCACTAGACTGACATGAACAATATGCACAGAGAGAGATCTTTAGTGCCTTTGATCCAATTTATCCTCCCTGGCTTTCTCAGACCGTTCTCTCTTTACAACATCCCAAACAACTCCTTTGGTTCCACCAGCATCTCACTACGATGTTTGAAAGAAAAATTGTAATTTCCAGAGAAAGCAGATTAAAGGCAATAAACCCTGCATCTATCTTTGTATTTATGAAGTCCTGTGATGCTTGTACTTGCTCACTCAGACAAGTAGCAAAACACACAGCATTAAGCTCTTGAGTGGCTGTCAAAGATGATGCCTCCCTAGCACTTCTTTAAATTCAGGTTGTGGTTTTATACGAGCCCTACAGCTACTGAAGGGATTCCACGCTAAGAGACTTCAATAACATTAATGTTCAGAAAAATTCTGTGAGTTTTAGTGCACCTCTATCTGTACCCAATGGCATTTCAAGACAAAAGTGAGACAAAATGTCAGCTTTTGTAAAAGTGAGGGATCTTAGAGGATTCCATCACCGGCAAAAATTCATAGATAATCCTCTCTGCACGTCTACATGTCGGAGCCTGCTTCACTAGGTGGGCTTGAAATCCGAGATGCTTTGTGGCCATGTGGCTCCACCATGCCAGGTGTGACATCAAAAGGAAAAGGTTTTTCTGACTTCCCAGGGGAGTGGTCACATCACCAAGCCTACCTGAGTTCAAGAAGCATTTGGACAATGCTCTCAGGCACGTGGGGTGACTCTTGGGGTGTCCTGGGCAGGGTCAGGAGTTGGACTCGATGATCCTAATGAGCCCCTTCTAATTCAGCATATCCTCTGATCAAACACTTGTGAGAGGTAAAATCTGAACAGGGAACCGGTCTATAAAAGAGCAGGATTATGAAGTATCAGACTTTCAACTTCCATGTAATCTGGGTCCTTAAAAACCAGTACCTTGGCTTTGTTTTCAAAGAACATAAAACATGTAGTGGAAAAAACAGTGAAACAATTTTAACTGCGAAGAAAATCCTTGACATGGAGGGATAGCACACAGATCTGTGATTAGCCAGCAGACAGAACTCAATAATCTCTTACGTGGTTCCTGCAACCTCCAAATCCAACAAAACCCATGGCAGATTGCACAGGACTCGGTAGGAGAAGCTTTACCTTGTCAGTTAATGGGGAACACATGTACAATTCTATATGTAGTCTTTGGAAATTTAATACTCAGAAACCACCCTGTCAAGATAAGGTTGAAGAAAAACAAAATCGCTGTTGTTACAATCCAGTTTTCATCTCAGCCAATTTGCCCTCCAAGCCTCCTGTTCTCCAGGCAGTATTTTATTATACAGTGCACAAAGGGGAGAAAAAAAAAAGTTTTTAAAAAAAAAAAAGTGACCTCTTAGGTCTCCAATTCATTCCACATTTCCCTTACTCTGCAACATATGACTGCTCTGTGTGCACGTCCCTCAGTCTGAATTCTGCACACCCACTGCCCCGAAAAGCTGAAGGGCAATAGGGACAAGAAAAAGGGAGAAGTTTTCTATTCCAGCTGCTGCTGCCATAAATTGAGCTCTGAACCCACCAGAAGAACTGCAGGATGCAGAAGAGCAGGGTGCAGTGCGTTACACATATTCTGGTTTTTGGCTCAGCAGCCCAGCAATGCCTCCTGCACATAGCAACAATCAAACTTGTCTTGCTGGGCTGAAATTAGTAAGTAAATGAAAAACACAGTTCCTGCTTAAAACCACAGAAAATCTCTCTGTAGGGTGAACTTGATTTAAAAATTATTCTCCCTAAGATTTGGCTACTGCACTAGAATAAATATTCTCAAGGGGACCTTTTCTTCTGAGCAGCTCTCCAGCCTCTGTGAACAAGGCAGCTATTCCAATATACCATGTCTGTCCATTAAATTTATTATAATTTGGATGAGTTTTGAAAAGGTCTAGAGGACTCAGAAGAATATTTCCAATTATTTTTCAAGAGGGCTCACATGCTGAAGTCACTAAAGATCCACTAAAGATCCACCTTTATGAAAAAGCTAACAGATACATTATTAAGAGGTGTCTGAGGTAAACATTTTAAATAAAGTGGGTGTAATATGGACCATGAATCAGTTGCATGAGGTTAATTTAGACTAATTAAAAGTTAAAACATCAACACATGAAAGAAATATCCAATGGAACTAAACTGATAAAAAATTCTTAACTTAAAGCTCACTGGTATAACTGTAGATATTACACATCAACAAGCCAAAGATACTAGACACAGCAAACTTTTAAGTAAGTGGATGATCAGAACATGTACCTTTGTTAGAAAATAATGTATTAAAAGGCTGTAATTTTTTATTTCTTCCTCCACCTTCATGGCACCATTATGCAAACAAATAAAACTATTCAAACAATTAAATTCAAAATTTCAGGCACATTTTTTGCCCTTTTTTTTCTTTTTTAAATAAATAGTAGATTCAAAAGGTGAGGTGAAAGTTCTACTAAATGTCAGGACAGACACGGTGTAACCATAGTACATTATCCTGAGAAAGGTTACTTGAAAGTGTTAGTGCTGGAACAGATTTTGCTGCTGTTAAAGGTCACAGACATTTTTTCTAATAGTTTCCACTGGGGTAAGATATGGCCATTTTGGTAACTGCTCTGCAACAGCAAAATGGACAGGACTGTGCACTGAATAAACAGAAAAAGCATTGGAACTGTTGGGTATTTTTATCTAACTGGGCTATCATTTTGTGTATACACTGATATCATGTATTTACACAGCCAGCAAATTATACCTGTAATGGTTACAAAGCTACAAGGATTAGTCACCAAAATCAATTCTATCGCTACCCATCTCAATAAATATTAATATCCCACACAAAACTATCTGCCCCAGGGAATCAAAATCATTTCTTCTTCCACAGAAGCTGGAAGTTTTTCCATGAGATTTTAATGAACAATAACCTGGTTGCTCTGAGCTTTACAGTGATCTCATTGCTAAAAACATTTCAAACAGACAACTCAGAGTCTTTCTCCTTTAGTGTCAAATATAACAGAAGTAGCCAAGAACCCACAAGCTTTGCAAACCCATAAAATCGCATTTGGCTTTCAGCTATGGAACAAAAATAGAACCAAATCACAGAGGTCTTAAATAGTCCCTGGAAGCTTCAATCAAGAAACAAACACGGCCTCAGCCTTTGCCCAGTTTTTGACAGATCTCTGTTTCCAGCAAAAGCAGAATGGGTTGATGGTTATTGGGTTTGATCTTCTGCGTAAAACAAGCCTCCACTTTCACTACAGCTGTCTTTGCTCAACAACTTTCATCTAACATGGATCATATTCTATAGAATCCTGTCCAATTTAAATAAACACAGCGAGCAACTGAGGATTTATCACATCGCTGATAATCAGTTCCACTGCTTCACTGCATTCGCTGTTAAAAATATCCTTTTTCCCCCTCTTGATTGGGTTTTGGTGACTAACATGGAACCACAGGAAGTAAAGGATCCCCCCAGGAACAGAGATGTTCTCCTTGAGGAGGCAGTTATATACCCTACAATCCAATGCCTTCGTTTTTATGAAGAAGCCAATATATTTAGTTTAAGTTCTCATTATAAAAACATGTTTTCCTAAATTCTCTGGAGTTAATTCCCCATACAGAGGGGTCTGAAAATCTTGTTCTTAATTAAACAATACTTCTCTTGTACTTTGCATGCTTTCCTAATTATCTTTTTCCCTTTTTTTTTTAAGATGAATTGCTTTGATGTGTGAAGCAAAGCCAATGATATAGTCAGAACATTTCATGTAACCTCTCCACTTTCCCATGCTTTGAGCATCAACACTGGTATCTGGTTTTGAAAATTTTATGTTGGACAAGAAAGAAAGAATTTTTTTCTTTAAAAAGACAGTCTCAAGATGAAAGTAACACCGTTAATTAGTAAATATGAAAGCTAATTAGTTGATTACCTAACTAGTAAAATATGAAAGAGTATATTACCTTTTTGTGACCAATTTTCTGACAATGACAGTTACAACAAGGTATTCCTTTCATCACCAGCAGTCATTTCTCACTTGTGTTGAGCAACAAGGGAACCCCCTCTGCTTCACAGACAGGCAGCTCCCAAAATAAACTAAAAGCAGCACGAACTTCACCTGGTGCTGGGGTCAGCAGTGGGGACACACCGGGGTCAGTCTGACAGCAGTGTCCTGCCTGGAGAGCATCGGGAGGAGCTGTCACTCACTGGGGAAGCTCCTACAAATACAGCATCCCCTGGGAATGTGGGGCACAGTGACCACCCAACCTGCCTGCCCCCACAGGGATCCTGCCCCGAGTTCATGAACCTGGGCCCGTTCTCTGTCAGATGGAAAAACCTCTGAAACCCCCAAAAGATGGGAATTTTCACATGTTGGGTGCGTTTCTTCCCAGCTCCCTCCTTAAAAGGATATCCTGGTATCTTTTCAGGGCAGGCTGCCCATCCCTTAACTCGGTATGACCAGGGGATACCACAATCTCTGCAAAATCTCCAGAGCAACAAATGTCCTAGGTGGATTTTCCCCTCTTCTCTTCACTCCTTGTGCACAAGTGCTCTTGTCCCTTCACATTAAACTGCTGGCTTTCCTTCTGCTGTCCGAATTTGGACGTGTCCACACCCAGTCTGTGACCAGCGGCTGTGAAATATTTCCCTGGCCAAGGAACCTGGCTGATGCCCACAAAACTTGGAAACAAAACAAATGCTTGCACGGGAACAGAAGCGTTACATCACTACAAAAATAGAAAAAAGGGCTTTAAGTGCACAGTTGCACAAGTCCCAAGTGTCACTCATAACATCATAAAATGGTTTGGGGGCTGGAAGGGACCTTTAAAGGTTGTCTAGTCCAACTTCCCTGCAATGACCAGTGACATCTTCAACCAGATCAGGATCCCCAGAGCTCTGTCCAGCCTGACTTGAATGTTTCCAGGGATGGGCATCCAGCTCCAAGCAACCCGTGCCTTTGTTCCATCAACCACACTGCAACAAGCTTCTTCCTTGTAGCTATTCTAAATCAAAATTTTGTGAGTTTAAAACCACCATCACCCCCTCTCCAATCACTACAGGCCCTGCTAGAGAGTTTATCCCCATCTTTCTTATTCTTTATGTAAAGTATTTATTATTAAAGAGTATTTATTATTATTACAGACCATGGCTCAGCTACAGATCCAGTAAAACCTCACAAAATCCAAGTGGGAATTGCAGCAGGAACAAACCCTCTCCAGCTTCACTTTGTACAGTGACAGCAACAGCAGCAAAAACTCCAAGAATGTTTTTAAAACCCCTCAAATCGCTGCAGTGCCATCCACACAAATACCCACCGCACACTACAGGACCTCAGTACCAGCTGGCACTTCCAGAATGTGTTTCTTTACTTTGTAAAGTAAAAGCAGCCTAATTTTGAAGCCCACTGGGTCCCTGCTGCTCCTGCTATGATGGCAGCAATAACGCCCCAGCAGTGATGGGGAGGGAAGCCCTATCACCAGCACACACTGAACTAGCTTGCCAGCAGCTGCCTAACTTAATGTGGTTTTATGTTCATCTGGACCTGAACAATATGGAACAACTTTCTGAATTTAAATAAAAAAACAAAAAAAACCAAACCAGTAAAAAAAATAGCAGTGTGTGGTTGGTTTTTTTCAAGAATGGTTTTCATAATGTTCATGGAAACTGAATGAACAAAAAAATACTGTAAAACCCTATACAGACTAACCTTTCATCTTAAAACTATCTTTGGAACTTCAATTCTGTGTATATCAGACAGGATGGGACAGGGGGTTTTTTTTCACTTTTTCTTCTTTGTTTTTTTCTTTTAAGGCCTGACACTGAGGAGTATTCAAGCAGGATTTATTGTTCAGGGCAAAGACAGGCCCTATCTTGCAGTCCTTGCTGCAAATTCCACGATAGAGAACTGAGGCTGGGAAGAGAAGGAATCAAATTTAACTTCATATTCTTGTTTTCTGAGGGCTGCACCCTTTTCTAGGCTCCAGTTTTGCAAGCACTTAAATGAAATCTTATTTTCAGTCATGCCAACCATCTCACTACAAGCAATAGAAAGTATAAGGTGAACAGGCAGGGGGTTTTGTTTGCTTGGGGTTAATTTGGTGACAGTGTGTGTTGATGTTTTTTAACTCAATTTCCATGTTTTCATTCTTACCTTTACTAAGGACTGAGACATACAATTACTAAAATTGAGACAGGCAATCTTTATCCCACACCTGCTCTGGGACAGGCACTTCTAAACCAGTCTGAGTGCTAAGACAATTGGAATTACTGGAGATTTATACAGGAACATAGGAGAGCAGATTTTGCCCCTGGGCTGAGAATTAATAAACACACAGCTATCAAAAAGCAACTATCTCCTCCTGTTCCCCCATGTTTAGTCCACAGGACAATTCTTTTCCTCCTTGGCAGCCAGATCACCAGGGAAAAAAAGAACCTTTTAGTTTCAGTCCTATGGCTAAAGTGAGGGTGAGCACTCAATGAAAAGCCATTTGTTCAAATGTGGCTGGAACTTTTTTTTTTAATGATCTAAAAAGAATGTTAAAATTTTGTGGCTAAACTGTCTAGACCAGATTTGAGCTGTAAAATATTCCATTTACTAGGGAAAACGCGCTCAGAAGCAAGTCCACTCTCAAACAGGATACTCTCCCAAACTGCAGGCACAAGAAAATAATTGTCAGTTTGTGTTAGTTTTCACTTCTTCTATTTGGCCATTCCCTCAGACCATCTGTACAGCATCTTGCCTGTTCTACACCAGATTTGCTATTGAAAGCCTGATCACAAATGACATCAGCTCAAATGAACTGAAGTTTCATCCCTATTTCTGGCTCTCTCCCCAGATGCCTTGTTCCCAAACAAGAACATACTCAGCTGTGGTGTTTTCCAGGGAGCTCACCAGTCTCTAGAAGAGACTCCAGGTATGGTATTTCTATTGCCTCTTAGTGCTGGAATATTTTATCACGTGATTTTTTCCTCCTCCAAAAACCTAAATCAGTTCTGCAGGGAATTAGAAAATCACAGGCATTAGGTTTCAAATGACACGTGGTTCTTTCCTCCTTGTGCACACCCAGCCTGGAGTGGAAGCCCCAGGTCCTCAGAACCTCCAGGCACACAGAGGATACTTGCAAAGAAATCAGCAGCATATCAGGGAAAACAATTCAATGCTCCAAGCCTCTGACTTGTAGTTTGCATTGAAGCAGTCTCAGGTTTTTCCATTTTTCCCGAGGGACAGAAATTTCCAATTCATACCAATTCTGAAGATAGGCTTTGGGGAAAAAAAAAAAACCAACAAAAAACCTTCTAAGCTGTAAGCTTCTTCTGCACCGACCATAAGACATATTTCTGTGCAGACATAGCCCTAGCTATGCATGTTTCAGTTCCTGTTAACTTTAGAGCAACTTTGAACCAAACATGGCATAGGAATCTCCAAGTCTTCTAGTTCCTGGAAGTCTGGGGAACAGCAGCAGTTGAGGAGAGACTACCAAGGTTCTCCACAAAGGAGAAGGCTGCCATGTGTCTCAGCCCTCATTATAAAGCAGAAATTCAATGTTGCATAGAGGGGATGCTGCCAGGTGAGATGAAAGGAGGATGTTTAGAGGCACAAATCCATAGCAGAATGTTGGGTGAGTGCATTCTGCTGTTCCAAGAGGCTTTTTTCATAAATCCAAATAGAAGGGACAAAGAAGTCATTTCTCCAATGGTTTACCAGGATTTGACTACAATCAGAGCAGCCCTGAGTTAGAAACTGTACCAGTAGAGTCTGTATGACAGAGAATTAAAGCACACACCTGCCTGCACACATCAGCTGAGTGCAGCCCTTCCATGAGCTATTCCTGGATGCTGGTGACCATAAAGACCTGCCAAAGAACGTGTTGATTGTTCAGTGCCTTGCAGGGCTGCTCAGAAAACAGATGTCTTGCCATAAGTAGCAGCGATCTCTTTGAACAGAAAATACCCTCACAGAGATCAGCAGCTTTCCAAGTTCCTTAAATTACTTCTAAATGTATTTATACACAGTACAGCAGATTTTTTTATTGTTTTTAAATTAAGATATCCATCTGAGCCTTGCAGGAGATCTCAGTGCTGTATGCTAGCAGTACCAAACCAGAAGTGTGATGAAGTTCTCCAGGGAGAACTTACAGCACTTCCCAGTACCTAAAGGAGACCTACAAGCAAGCTGGAGAGGGATTTTTTACCAGGACATGTAGTGATGGGACAAGGGGCATGGCTTTAAACTGAAGGAGAGTGAGTTTAGATTCGATTTTAGGAAGAAATTCTGCCCTTTCATTTGTCTTCTCTCCCGTTCCATACCTGTGGCTGGGTAAACTAAACACAGTGTTTCCCCCTCCTCCCAGCGTGCAGGGATTCAGACTGCAGCAGCATCGGAAAAATCTCGCATCCACCTCACTGGCAGACGGCTGGATCCTGCCTGCAGCTCCAGCTCCAGGGACAGCCCTGGGGCTGCAGGTGAGCTCAGGTGCTGGCAGCAGCCCCTGCACAGCCCAGATGTTCCTCATGCCACATCTGGCGGGCAGCCACGGGAGGTGACTCCATCTGGAAGGTGACTCAGGCTTCCCACCCCACGGACCGTGCTGCAAGCCTGGCTTCTGGGAAGGAAATGCTACAACGTGGCTGGGTCTTAGACAGAACATCATTTTCCCCCTTCCTCCATCTACACCATAAGCAAAGACTGACAAATGAAAATTAAATTAAATTAGATTAAATTAAAGCAGCATCTCAAGGCCTCTCTGCCAGCTCATCACAGGATTGCTTGCACTGGAGGCAGAGTAAGGGACACAGAGCAGCAACTGAAGAACAAAACCCAATGTACACACACAAAACCCAGCTAACACGCAAATTCTAGATTTAGCATTAACTAGGATTTTATCTCCTGCTTCTACCCTACATGTTCATGTGCTCTCTGATGGGGCTGATTTACCCAAAACACTTTCATGCTCTGGGGGTCTGCAAGAGAGATGCAGTGATTAGAAAAAAATAATATAAACTTTTCATTTCAGTACCTGGTATTTCAGTACCTGTATGCTTTTCCTCAACAGTATCTGAACACACCCATGAGCCAGGATATCTGAGAATTATCCTCAAATTTTTTACCACTGATGCTATCTGAAAGGACCATGTGGCTTTGCTACTCTTCAGCTCTCCCAGCGCATTGCAACAAGACAGTAAATGCTACTTATCAAGATCAGAATATGTTCACATGTTCTGAAATCCCCGAGGCTCATTTGGAAGAAGAAAAGTGTTAAGAAGCAGAATTTGGGGCAGTTGCTTAAGGAACACAGATTTACAAAAGAACCTCATTGAAATGAGGTTCCATGAATAACGGAATTTTTTAATGATCTAGTCCCTATTTAGCCACCAAATCTGAACATTTGGAAAAGAGAAGGAAGAACAAAAGAAGAGAACCTCAAATCCTGGTGCTGAAATCCTGAAAAAAAGAATGAATGCCTAAACCCTTCTTAAAAAAATGTTTCCTTCATATGTCACATTTCCAAAGTTGCTACTTAGGAAAGGTTCCTTAGATGAACTCTAAGCAAACTCTGACAATCATTCACTGGAGGAGAGACGAGTATCTGCAATCATCTTTTTGCAAGTTGAAGAGAGTCTTGTCTCATGTTTCCGAACAACATTTTAAACCAAATTTACAAGAACTGTCTCAGAAACAAGTAACATCTCACACTAACGTCGGTTTAACAAATTCAGAGTCAACAAAAATTTCTTTATATAAATTTTGTGGGTTGAAGGCTGTTAGCAACTTTCTAAAAAGTTTTGGAAAAGAAAGGAAGTTTTAATGCAAGAAAATTCAAAATGCAAACCAGCAGATTCTGTGAGGACTACTCTAATGTTTAATAAACTGTGCACTTAGAAAAGTGTCAATAAGTCAACGACACAGTGTGAACCTCAAATAAATCAGCTATCGATTTCAAGACAATTCAATTTAGGCAAAACAAACAAAAAAAGCCATTGCAACTGAAAGTCATCTATCTTTATTCCACAGACGCCTGGACTTTTGAAGGGCATGGATGTGTGGAACAGAGGTGCTGTTCAGGCTACAAAGGAGCTGAAGCACAGTTTGAGGCACTTCAGTCTCAATCCTAAAGCCCTGCAGTGCAATGTCAGGCCAGGGAAAGTCTTGTTTTGACAAAATACTGTTATGCTTCAGAGTTTTGTTTCAGTTCCTGATCGGAACAAATCACCCTTCACACCATGAATCCCACCTTCTTACAATGACAAAATACTGTTATGCTTGAGTTTTATTTCCGTTCCTGATCAGAACACATCACCCTTCACACCACGAATCCTGCCTTCTTACAATTCTTCACCACCGTGGTTTTGATGAAACAGAAAAGCCTGGATCTGCTGTCTTGACAGCTAAAGAGAACATGGACAGCACCTGCGGTGTTCATTCCTATTTAAAACACTCCGTTCTTCAGTAAAATATTTCGGGTATGTTGTCCTGCCTCCCCAGAGAGATGCCAGACAGGGTTTCCCTCGCACTCCTTGTGCTCAGCTGCAGAACTGCCCTGATGATTTCACGAGCAGCCATGGAAAACACGACTCAGCACAGGACACTGTGCCTGGAAAAGAGCTGCCCACACCATTCCTCCGAGTGTCTGAGTGCAGAGCTGGGAAACCAGACGTGGCTGCATCTTCCCTGAGCCCCAGCCCCACCCTGCAGCCCTGCCCATGGCAATGCCGGCATGAAACATCATCAAGGAGTTCAAAATTAGCAATAGCAATGCCATCCCAGAGTCACTCGGACAAACATGAATTACAGCAAGCAACAGAAGCTTCAGAAATTATGTTTATTACATCCAGCATCACACACACAACCCACATGCCCCAGTGATGCTCACAGAGCCTGGGGCACAGCCCTGCCAAGCTGCTCTCGACATGCCAGGTGCCAATCAATGGGACTTTTCCCACATTTAAGCCCAAGCACACTTAGAATTCCAGTGGAGTAAGTTTCTATCATTCACCGTTGCCTCAGTGTCAGAATTCAATAAAAAAGAATTTAGTAAGCTCTAAGTGGGAGGGGCTAATATATGCAGATCTGACTGCAGAGTCAGCAGGAATAGCAGAAGATTTTATTTTAGCGCTATCTGAAAGAAACAGATTTATTGTGAAAGAACTGAACTCTTAGCACCCTCCTCCTACAAAATTATTTCTGCTCAAAAGCTAAACTACTTTAAAACTGGTCTGTGTACCCGTAGTGGCTCCTGTCAGCCCCCTGCTCCCAGCTAACCCATGGATCCAACACTGCAATGGGATTGTGGGGCACAGCCTTCCCAGGGAGAGGGTGGCCACCTATGGACATGCACTACACAGAAGCCAGGCAGCTTTTGTTAGAGAGAAAATGCAGAAGGACTGCAGCAGCTCCTCCAGAGAGAGACAGCCGTGGTGCAGGTCTGGAAGTTTCAGATAACAGGCAAAAACACACGGGGAAATTGAATTTAAAATCAGGAGAAAACTTCTGTGAAGGTATAGGACAGCATTACTTGTTTTGACACAAATTCAGCTTCACAAAGCCTACTGGAGTTCTCTGTGTAAATGAACAGAAAGACGGGTGAATCAGGTTCTCAGTGTACACATTTCATGAGAATACAACATTTGAGCACGGAGGAGAGGAGGTTGCAGCTGCAATGTCACACTGAAAAACCAGTGGAGGCAGATCTAGATAAATGAAGTAGAGGACTAGTACAGGAGCTCCTATGAGAAAAGTCTTGTCCTTCACCTAAAACAACGAAGCAAACAGGAAAGAACTGGCACAGGAAGGTTCTTCTGACCATCAGAAAAAGAAATCCACTTCTGGCGGCACACTGCATGGAAGAAACGACGAATTTGATGGAAATACCCCAAGAGGAGCGATGGCTGATGGCACCCAGGAGCAGAGGTGAATCAGGGGAGATGTGTTCCCTGCCTGACTCTGCACTGAATCCAACGTGAACAAGCTGCTTGGTTTCTGTTCTGGGGCATCCTTCCCAGTCCCAACAGCTGAAACAATACACATTTTGACTCAGTCCTTGCCTCAAACCACATGAGCACACATTTCCTAGGGTACCAAGGCTCCTGCAATAAAAATACTCCTAAATGTGTATCTGCCTTTCACTGCTCCAAAGCGGTATCTCTGGTCTGACTCTCACTTTGCATTCCCATCAGAAACAAAGGAGTTATTTTTCCAGCCAGGAAAGAGAAGGCACATAGTGAGTCACTAGCAAGGGATGAGTCAGTCTGCTTAGGTGCTCCAGCCTTGAGATGACAAATGACAAACCCCTCTGCAGTCTGGAGCCTGCTCCTCACACCCACAGCAGGGAAGGGCAGACCCTGCCATCACCTCTTACTCCAGCCTGGACACCCAGAACAGATCCCAGCTTCCAGAGCCCACAAGGGAAATGATGCAGGAATCAAATGTGAAAAGCAATTGTGAATGTGAAATCTTGGTGGAAGAAATCTGAGTTTTCATTCAGAGGGCTAAAATATTTGGAGTTGCTAAGTTAAGAAAAGACACTTTGCTAGTTCCTAACAAGAAACAAGTGGCACCTATCACTGCAACCTAACAAAGCCTGACAAAAAAATAACAGAAAATCAGTTAGGCTGTCTTTGTCTTATACAGAGCAACACTTCACTTGGAGGTTTTCAAATTAATTTCACTTTGATGAAGTGTTTCAAAGCCATGCGCTCCCACAACCAAAAGTAATCAGAACACAAAAACACAAGCAATTTGCAGCACCATGTTTAAAGGCACCCTTGGTCCAAATTACAAGCAAAAAATGAAAGAGAGGAACAGCAGCTATGGAAAAAATACAAACCACAACGAGCTTTATCGGCTGTTTGCCATGGATTCACAAGCCTGACCTTTTCCAAGTGCTACCATTCTTCTTGTGCCTTATTTTGGCACAACAGTGACACTAAGCACAGTCCTCTGTTACTGCTACATGCAGATAGTGAGAACTGCCACCAGCTTTGAAGAGCAAATTTTTGTTCTGCTGCATGGTCTGTGATCAGAGAGACAGCGGCAAGGTCAAGGTAACACAGAGACACACACTCAAAAGGTAATTACCTGCTTGTAGAAGTCCCAGCCACGAGGCAGGGAAGAACTGCCTCAAGGCAGGAAGAAATGGTGGTTCCTGCTCCAAAACACATTCACAAAAGCAGGATCTATCAACGAGTAGTGTCTTCTTGTAGATCAGGTCCCCTCAATTGGATTCAACAGAAACAGTGAATTGGATTTCTTAGACTTTCCCTGCTTCTGAAGAGGTTAACGTTACAGTTTACCTTGTGCAACTCAACAACCAATTTTAGCAGTATACTGCTTCTACACAGCAGCTCACATCTCAGGGGAAAACCTACTGGGAAGAAAAATGCACAGTTATTACAGCGATGGCCCTTGGATCAGGCTGCTGGACAAGGAGAATCAGGATCAGCTTTAACTGAACAGGCTGCAAGAAAAGACTTAGCACAGCATTGGAATGCTCAGCCATACCCAGAAGCTTGAACTTGGTTTAGCCACAGATGCAGCCAAATGCTCATTTATGACTGATTAGGGAATGACAGTGGTTTGTTATCACAGGAGAGAGCTAGAGTGAAAACCTGCTGTCAGAACCTTAAGATTTTGTTGTATTTTTCCACATTTTCAGGATGTGCTTTAGTCTGTGCCCATATTCTGCCTTACAGTCTGTAAGATTCCCAAAAGGATCTGTGATTTGGCCTAAGAAAGCCATTAGTAACATCACCTTTGACCTACGCCATCATCTTGTCATATTTCAGACTAAATTCCTCAAAAATACCCAAAACCAACCCAAAACGAAACAAAACTCCCACATTATCATGTGAAAGACCCAAGAAAAGGAGCAGTTATCACTTATTTGTGTATTATGTATTGTGTGGCACACAGATCTAATGCATGGTTTCAGTCAGGCTTTGGAGTCTGGAACTGAACTATCCGATAGTGTTTTCAAGCACACAGACTGTGAAATGAAACAATAGGGATCCAAAATCCAGTGTTCTCTTTCAAGTAAAACCCATATATTTCTCAGGTTGAATCAAGGGATCATGATTCTCACAAGGCTTCGGTGTTTCTTCCTTGAAGGTGTGACTCAGGTTAGTTATTCTAGGGAGCCATGTTCAGGACAGAGCATTGCTTCTTATTTCTGCAGGTAGCCATATTCTAATACAGTTTTTATAAAATATTTAAAGCTTTGGCACGTGTTTATTTTTCTTCCTTCTTTGCAAAAACCGTTCTGGTTGTTCTAATTGATTCATACAGGATGTACACTATTTGTCAATCCTTTTAAAAACTAATCAGATCTCCCTCATCTGCTGTCCCTCTTGTCAATATGTTTGCAAACAGCATTCTCCTCTCACCAGAGTGAAGCACCCACAGCTAACACTGAAGGAAATCCTGGGCACTTTATAGCAAGGAGCTCTGTGAATTTCAAACAATGATACGATGGAGGCAGATGTCACCATTCCTGTGATGATCTAAGCTTGGGGACCCATAAAGGACAGCTGCTTTACTCAGTGCTTTTGACCGAAGCAAGGTGGTGCAGAAGGCTCCTGCTGCAGCCAGATGCCAAACTTTGGAAACAATCCTCCCCCCTAAACTGTGGAAAGTCCGAAATTTTATGGTTTCAGTACATGAGGTGTGGTATTTTGGGACTGCACTCCTCTCTCAGTGTGAACAACACATGCGAGTTTTGGATAAAGTGAGGAACCCACTTTGTCTGAGCCACAGCCAAGAACTTGACTTCTGCAAACAATTCCCTGCCACTCACTCACTGAGAACTGGACACAAGGCCAGGTGACCTCCCACCCCACTCAGCAACTTGCAGGTATGCAACTCAAATTCCTTCAATTCCTGCCATCCAATGGAATAGATGAGTTGGGAACTGTTGGGGAAGTCATTAATAATTAACTAAGAGGAGGGGAAAAAAGTAGCCTCTTTTGTTATGCTTCACTAAGTTTCGGTCTTTATTCAAATACTGGTCAATGAATTTTCTAAAATCAGAATTTAAACCTCTTTCACATGCTACTATCAGGGTACTGATCCACCTCCACATCTGGTATCTATTTACCAAGAGATATACAGCAGATATGAAAGAACAAACCTTTGCTTGACAAACAGGGCGTTCCCCCAAGCATTCATTCATTTTAATGGGGTGTGCTTCCCATGGAAATTCAGCCTTGAAGATGTTAATTATTACTGGTGTTTCATTGCCCTTCTGGTGTCCTACAGCAAACCCTGATGAAATCTGTCGTGTGCTTTATTACAGACTGCAAAGCGAGCAGGGATGGTTTTGGGGTTTTTTTAACCATTCAATGCTTTTGGGGTGCATACCTGGTTGACACACCTTTGAACTCACCTTGCTCTTCACCTACACAACTTTATCTCAGCCACTGGATCTGCTCAACTCACACAGCCAAAGATTGTGCTTTTCACCCCAAGTCTCCAAAGGTTCTGGGCTGAATCAGATTTTTACCACATGGCTTTTCCCTGTGATAGGAGACATTAGAGCCTGTAGATCCCACCTTGTGTTGATATATTTGCCAATTGAACTCGGATATTACCAAATAACATCAAAATTAAAAATTAAGTAAAAAAGTCACATAATAGAAACTTAAGGGATAAAAAGGATGGCTGAAAATTTGTCGCTGTGATCACATACTCAGGAACAGAGGTGTGGAAAGGACAGAAGAAATGCCCAAATACAACAGGGACAACATGAATTAAGTTTGCAGCCAATTAGCACTAACCTGTGTTCAAATAACCTCCTCAACTTCCTTGCATGAAGCATGAGATGCAGCAGGAAAAGCACAGCATGTTGAAAAAACATGTTTGTAAAGGGAACACCCACATTTGCCAACCCATACTTCATACCCATTGTCACAAATTAGCATTAAAGCCCCGCATTCCCTCAGCCAACACACAGCACATGCCAGACCTATTTTAGTGTTGCTCCCTCGTATTAGATACAGAATTCACATGCACAATTCACCAATAAAATTAACATGGACTGCATTCTGCTTCTTCATCTCAACATCATTCAGCACCATTTATTTCACATCAGATTAGAATTTCCAAGTTCCTTAGCAACAAACTCAACCAAATGCACATGGTGGCACCACGTAGAAGTGTAAAATGTATTGATGCAGGCAAATGTCTCCAGCATGAGGCCCTCACCCAGTAATCCTGGGAGTATTCAGCAATTTAAACTATTATTTTTACAGCCTCCTGGGCCTATCTTAACAAGGTTAAGGCACCAGAACAAATGCTACTCTACTATTTCATGCACAACTTCTTTCCCATCTGCAACAAAACATGCAGGAGGCATCTTGCCCTTAAGTGGTTGTCTTACAGAGGACTCTGAATTCAGGATTCAAATTTGGATTCAAATTAGGTCTCGCTTTGCTCACAGACTTCCCACTGTGGCGAGATCCGAATATAACCACAGCTCTACCAGGCAGCACAACTTACAAGCAAAGGATGCAAATAAGAGAGAAGTGCTCAGCATGGACCAGGATGACTCAGCAGGCGATCTTTAATATATATATTTATATATATATATACAGCTAGGTGAGTAAACAGGGGTCCCTGGAGACAAAGGCTGGTTGTCACCTCAGAAGGGCAGATTTTGTATTAAATAAATAATACACGTTAGCGTTCTTAAGAACTCATTAGCATTTTGTAAATATTTTCCATATTAAATTCTCCGAATTTTCAGATGATGGGTCAAGTTCCAGTCTCAGTTGTGGAGTCTGGAAAGTGCTATCAAATCAGGCTAATGACACTAAGTGGGAAAGCAGAAGGCAGAGCCCAGAAATGAGCTGCCAGGCACTTTGAACTTTCCCATGGAGAACTGGCAATTTCAGATGCTGCAGGTCAGCCAGCTGATAGTGATCCTGTAAAACCATGCTACAAAAGGGATTGCTGTAGTTCAGCGAGAAAATCATGAGAAACTTTTCTTTTGGTTTGTTCCTAAATAGTTTATCACAATTTCACAAACACACCGAAAAAAGCGCTTTTAATTTTTTTTCCCCCTCTCATTTTGCTGAATTTTTCTTACACAAAGTAGCTATGAAAGCAAAAAACTATTAAACTGATTGCTGAAGACAGCAATTCAAGGTGCTGAAAGGAGATGGCATAACCACTAGGATATAAAGTCACTCTGGCTGATGCCCTTGGCCAAGAAGAGCAGCCTCACAAGGCAGAGGGGACACCAATCCCTACAGCTCAGTGCCATGAGCTCCCTTCTGAAAAACGGGCAGTCACAAGTTTATTTTCTCTGTTTCACTGGGAGCCATCTGAGGAACACAATTTCATCACAGCTGGGTAAAGCAGACAGAACTCACAGTTTCAACTTCCTTAAGCAAGTAAACTTGGAAAACAAGCAATTTTGCAGCAGAGGAAAGGAAATCGGAGAGGAAGGAATGGGTCAGTGGAAAGTTGAATAAAGACAGAAAAAGGTCAGTTAAAATAATTTTAATGGAGCACTAACAAAGTAAGTAGAATGGGAGGGCTGCAGTGTTCTATTCAGAGAAATAGCCCAGTGATTAAATAAAACAAAACACCAAAGGCAAAGGATTTGACTTGCTGTGGAGTTATGCCTGATCAAAAATGCTTAATTAAGACTCTGGGGCTTGTTCCAAGCCACTAGAGACAGTTTGAAACAAAATTAAGTTCTCCTAGAACCACCAAAAATGATGTTGTTAGGAGCATGTTGGAGGTCAGAGAGCTAACACTGAGCTCGGAATAAAAAAATTAAATAAAAATAGAAGAAAACCTTTCTCATTTCATCTGTGTCCACATCACAGAGCATTCCCAGGACACCTTCTCTTGACAGCAGACCCTAAAGCAGCTTAGACCAACATGGATCCTCTTGGCTTTCAGTGCTGTCTGTGCCCGAGGGAGATGGAGAGGTGACCTAGAACCAGAACATTTTCAGTACCCAGTCCACATTCAAAGCTTCATAAGGTCTTCATAAAAAAAAAAAAAA
>VZTX01025452.1:18945-34752 GCA_013400915.1 Pardalotus punctatus
AAAAAAAAAGAGAGAGAGAGAGAGAATTTGGATTTACGTAATTACATCATCTCATCCTTGCCCAGAATGCTTCCAGAACACAGAAACAACCATAAAATTTGGATCACTAATGAAGAGTAAACGCTTTCTGAGCACTTTGGATGCTGCCAAAAAAGATGCATCCATTATTGCCAAATGTTTCTTTCTTTGCAATTTCTAAACAGACGTGCCTCTTCCCTGTACCAATCCTTAACTGGCTCTGTTACTGTCCACTCCAGACTGACTCACTGGAAATGGAAGGAAAAACAGAAGGAAGACAAATGTATGCGGGTGACACCCATCAAAGGACATACAGGTAACTGATGTGAGAAACACAGAAAGCGTTCAAACAAATGAACAGACTGCCCCTTCAATGTGCACAGAATTGTTTTACCCTCGATTCTTCTTGCAGCATTTCCCCATCTGTGACCTCCTGACAGTCCTGTCTGCTCATCCCCACGTCCCCTGTCCCCCTGCAGTGCCTCACACAGGTGAGCAGAGGCAGAGGATGGTCCTACGGGATGAGTGTTTTCCTCCTCTTCAGCGGTGCCAGTGACTTGCTTTTGAAAGCGGTGTCTGTAAGGGTGATGGAAAGGTGGAACTTACAGCTACAGGCATGTCTGTGTCTGAAATGATTCTGAAAACACTCCCTGGATTGGCTTTCCATCCCTCTTTTAGCCACAAGGACATTAATTCTGCACACAGATGCAGCAGCAGCTACAAGTGACTCTCTCCCACCAAAGCTGCTGTCCTCTGAAAGCCACCAAATCCTGCCCAGCCTCCCTCCCCGAGTGAGGGCTGCACATCCTGCTCACACACGCTACAACTTCAAATATCCATCTTTTTAACTCCACGGCAATAATTCTCTTCCGCCAGAATTCTCCACGCCACTTGCACTTTTTTATTTTTTACTGAGGTCTCTTCTTATAATGCTTACAAGTACACAAGCAGTTTCACCTTCATCTTCAATAAGTCTTTTAAGCCTCAAAGACTGAGGATTTTCAGTACAATGGTGGATTTTTCACTTGAAGTTACAGTAGCCAACAAAACCCCACTTTAAAACAAGATGCCTCAGTCTGACACTCAAGCTTGAAACAAAGTGACATTTAGGCTTTGATCCTCAATCCCAACTCACAAGTCAGCTTTGGAAACAGATCCAAAGTTATCAAGGACCAATCTCGGAATCAATTTCAAACACGACCCAAATTGTCAGTCTTGCAATTAAGATCTTCTCTGCAGAGATTAACATTGTACAAATTGACATAAATTTAAATTCTCTTTCCCAAGAACTAACTTTTTACAGCCAGATCACTTGACAAAGTTTCCATTTAAGCTCCACTTACAGTTTGGCTTTGCTAGAAGCCCAAGCTCAAGACTGAGCTCTTTGATGCCATGAAATCTGTCTCTTTCAGACTAACGTAATCAGGGGATTTTTTTTTTTTCTTTGCTGATGATATATGAAGATAAAACAGGATGCATTTGTTTTTCACATCAGTGATGCATCTGTTTTCTCTTCTTGCCTCCCTTCGAGGGGAACTGGCAACCCCCATAGCCCGCAGCTCACTTCCAGCGCTGGAACAGTCCCTGGCAAAGCCAAGCAGAAGGAGTGCTTACACCACTGCAGTTCTACAGCAATGCTGGAAAGATCAAAACAAAAATTTCAAACTAATCCACTGGCCAGTCTCACTAGAAAAGTCCTAAAAATCTCTCCTATGACTTCCAGGCATTCTTGACCATCCTGTCAAATAATTACTTGTGCTTCCCAGTCCTGTGCACAGGTGGAAATATTTTCCTCTTTCAGAGGTATTGCCCCTGAATAACTTATTTCAGGAAAAGGAAAAGCAGTCAAGTAGGAGACTGAAATACAGCTGAGAATAACCGGTGGTAAAACACAAACCCTAACAATATCAATCAATAACGCATCATAAAAATGCGATCCTTAGCAGTATAAAGTGGAATACTAAATTGCTCATAAGAAAAGATTAATATATTCCTGTCATAGCAGAATTGAGTGACACATGATTGAGAATTAGGAGAACTCGCCCTTACTACTGAAGATAAACTGCTCTCCCTGTTACCTCCCAAGTTAATTTGAAGTATGTGTTCCCACTGATAACCCAGCCCTAAGGTGGTGACTGTCAGAACGAAAAGCACTGCAAAAGAATATTCATTTGCAAATTAACTAGGATACATGGCAAAAGGATAAAAATGCAAATTAATAATTAAAATTTTACTTATCAGTTTATTATTCCAATACAAACTGCAAAATCTGTTGCTAGTTAGGTTGACACTTCTTAGCTGAACCCACATATGTTTCTTCTGCTCCCTCCTTCCGAAGTACAATTCCCTCCCTCCAAGCAAACCTTCTGCTGAGCAAAGAGTAAGAAGCCCCAGTGAGCAGCAGCTTCCTTTTTCCATATTTACAAAAAAAAAAAGCTTCTCTTGCCTTAACATCAAGCTGCAGGCAATGGCTCGCTCTTCCTACGTGCACCCAGAGGTTCCAGTGATGTTCCTTATTTCATGCAAGCATTTATTTTAACAATATAAGTTCAGTAATCTCTTTTTAATTATGCCAAAATTCGGACTAAAAAAAAAAAACCCTACCTGATGACATATTTCTCCTCGGTACTAATGCCCGCTAATGGGAGCATTTGAAAATCCAGTATTTTTAAAACAAGATCTAGAAATCCAGTTAGATGTGTGCTTTGATCAGGTTTTGCCTGCTTCACCACCAGTTCCAGCTCCAACACCAGCATTACCCGTAAGGAATGGCCCAGCATGGTGTAGTTTGTGTGCCAGCACCAGCAGAGCGAGACAAAAGGGCCAGCAGGCAGAAGAAAAGGGCCAGCAACAAAAGCCATGACCTTCAAAATGTTCTTGCAGCCACCAGCCAGCTCTGCCAGGGATCACACACTTGGAAACCAGTCCTGCCCCTCTGGGAACACATGCCAGGCTATGTGGATCCATTTAGCAAGAAGGAACTGGTTTTCCTTTGAATAAATATTCCTGATGAAATGGATTCCCCATGTAGGGATTGTTCCTCCTTTCTGCCCTGGAAGCATCCTCACATTTAGCATCCAAAAGTGAGAAGCTGTAAGAGCCAAGGTTGTACACAGATTATTGGCAGCCTGGGAAAACAAAGCTTCCCTCCTCCCTGGGGTCAACCTCCTCTCCCTAAGGACCAGCTTATAACAGACAAAAGACGCAATTAAATAAAATCCAACTCTTATTCCCTGAACTCGACAACGTTTTCACGTGTTAGGAAACTGCAAACCCATTTGCCAAAGGGCACGGGAACAGATGGGAACTGAAAGGGCTATTACATAAATTAAGCATGTAAACACTGGTTGTCTGCTCAAAACCCAGCTCCTGTAATTTCCATGTGAGCAGCATTTGATGTGGCCATAGCACCATTCCCACATGCCTTCACTTGAGGACGGGTGTACGTTTTTCCAGTTTGCCACATAACTGTGTTGTGCTTAAAACTGCCTACAGCTAGAAAACATGGCAAACATGACAGAACCCTGCTATTTCCAGGGAGGAAGTTAAATGGGAAAAAAAAGGCACCACGTGTATTTTTAGGCTATAATTGAAATTTTAAAGTGGTCCCTCTCCTGAGCATCTGAACAGATGCAGTGTGCAAGCAATCTACCACCAGCCCCAACTTGTGACAGAGCAACGTTTTTCATAATTCAATGCAAAATTAATGTGACAGATGAGCGAGAAGCAAACAAACACCAGAACTTCAGACATAGATGTATTTTTTACTATGCTTGTTTGACTGTGAGGGGGACACAGAAACTTACAGGTCAGCAGGGGAGGGAAAAGGCAGGAAGAAAAGCATTCCTAGATGCCTTGCAGGGTTGACAAGAAGTCTGTCTCTTCAAAATGCCTCACTGCAGCTCTTAGAGCTGTGCACGTGTGGGGAATAGTCACACATGTTCAGCAAGATAGATGGGAAGTTTTTTGTGTTTCCAAGACTGAAGTAAAAATACCCTTTCAAACGTGAAGTAGCTTAACTTTCCATTTCCCCACCTTGCACTGCATGAAGCATTGCTTCCAATGCCCCAGACCTTCACAGGAACTGAAAATGACGCCAGATTTAAATCTGAGGCTGCTCTGGGCAGCAGCAAACACATTAATGAAATGCTATACCAGGGTTTTCCTTTCCAAGGAATCGACATCGACACTGTCCCACAGGCACCACAGAAGGGACAGAGGTCTAGAAGGGAAGGATCTGGGAAAGCATCAACCAGCAGCTGCAGCCCTCACAGAGACAGCTGGTGTCACCTTCCTGACTTTGACTTTAAAACTGCAGTAAGAGAAGGATGAGCAAAGTGCAGGGATGAAGTGTTTCACAGAGAGGCAATATTTTCATTTACAGCTATGTTAAACATAGGTGCATGAATAAAAAGCCAGGATGCCTCGTGCACATCAGCCTTGATCAACACACAAAAGCTTTGCTGACATAGCAAGACCATAGAAACGACACAGTTTCATTGTATGTGCTCTTTTTTTTTCTTCCTTATTTTAATAAACTCAGATGTGCTGGCAAAACCTCTAGCAGACCTGGACACTGATAAAAGACAATGAAAAGGGAAGAGAGATCCCTTTTTTCCACCTCTATTGATCCAGCAAAATTTTCACTGGCAAAAGCTGTCCAAGCACAACACTATCTGAAGTAAATCAGGCTGGCTATTCCAGAAAACAGATTTTTAAGCACAGCTGTGGCCTCCACCTCAATTTGTCTGCACCCAAACACAAGATGACATCTCAGCAGGCAGCTGTACGATGGCACTGCTGTGACACTTTCACCCAGACAACTACTTTGCTGTGCTGGACAAAAAAGAAAACCAGTTCCTGAGCTGCAGTGTCCCTCTGCCATGAAGCAACACCGCTTCTGGCCAAGGTCTCCATCCCAAGTGGTGGAAGCACCAAAGATGATGTTTTTTGCAAACTTCCCTGTACTCAGCTTGGGAAGGTGAACATTTTGCTGCGTGTTTCAAGCTCTGTTTATGCAACCTGACACCAAGCTGGGCATGCAATGCTGGAGTATGAGAAGCCACCAAGCAGAAAAACTTCCCAAGAGCCAGTGAGGAGTTTTGATGTTTTTTCTTCAAATGCACCTTCATATTCTGATCCAGAAAAGAAAGGCCACTCAACATTTGTTACGGCATACACAGGGAAGATTTACACTTTAGAAACCCGAACATACAGGCAAAACCCAATGAAAAATTAGAAACAAGGACTGTTTATGCCTCTGCTCTGTAGCACAAGCAAACAGAGCACATCTGTAACTTGGCATCAGCACTTGGATGCCCTGGTACAGCCTGTGGAGGCAACACTTTGTACAGGAGCCTCCAAAAGGAGCTCTCAACGCCCAGGTATCTGCACCAGGAGCATTTTCCTGTCAGGGGTACCACAGAGGGCACGGGACTGCCCACAGCACTCATCCTCACAAGCAGGGAGCACATCTGGAGGGGCTGCAGGGGTGTTAGTGCTGGGGTTGGGTTGTGCCTCACATCTCATTCGCACCCTGGTCTATTCCAAACCTACAGGCGAGTGCAGCCCTCCGATCACGTAAGCTCAAGGAAACCACGCTCCCCTCCAGTTTTATTCCTGAATGTGCCACCAACTTGGTGGGAAACCATTAAACAAATCCCTGCACACAACCCTTCCTGCCCATGCCTCAGATTCCCCAGCCATAGAGGGGAAAAAGAAAGCATGGACCTACTTTTTGGACCATTTTAAAGCCTTGTGATTAATTTAAGTACTACTGCTCCAGAAGCAGACTTGGAGCCAAATTCTCAAAGATTTCCAGAAACCAAAAACCTAACTATCCTAGTGAAAGATTTGAACAGCAGCAGAGAGCAGGAAAGCACAGACTCACCATTAACCAAAACACAACTCACATGGCTTGATATCCAGTGGTGTTTCCAGGCTCCCAGAACGCTGAAAAAGCGCACCAGGCATAAACCATTCTGGTAAGGTAAGAGTGGCTGAGGTACAACCTGATGACAAGAGATCCCCTCACAGCTGGAAAGGGAGCATGAAATAAATCTCTTGGTCACATCCCAATGAATGCAGAAACGAGCAAAAGGCCTGAAGAGTACCAAAAAAAAACCCAACAAAAAAACCAAAACAAAACCTAAAATGACTTGGGGAAAGCCTCTGTAAAGACTGGCAATGGGAAAAAAGCCCAGCTAGTTTGGACATACAAGAATTATGGCCGGTTTCCCTCGGTGCCCAAGCACACTGGGGGGAATGAGACGCATTTCTGGTTGCACAAAGAGTTCTCACAGTACCGTGTGACCACGCTGGCTGCAGCATTCTGGAGATGGATGGGGCTGCAAGGCACTGACATTATTCTGATGTATGGACTCCACGCATTGCTAATCATTCAGACACAATAGCCCCGTGTATATTTTTGTTCTGTAAACTCTCCTGGCATCCTCTGCAAAAATTCTCCTGTCTCTGCTCTGGAAGTTTTTAAGAGAAAGTGTTCAGGAAACAGGCACAGAATGGGGAAAGACTGACCAGAAACACTGATGGGTTCTGGGGGGAGGAAAAAGAGAAAAAGAAGAAAAAAACCAAACTGCCAGAAAACTACAAGCTGGATCAAGACAGCCAAATATGAAGACAATTTTAATTAAACCACGTCTGTCCTATATCATCTACTTCAGCTAATTTAGTATCCTGAAAGTGTTTTATCTCAAACTAGTTAATAGCTCCAGAAGCCCCAACTTTTTCACAGTTTTTTCTTTAATGAAATTACATTTTTGCCATTGCACCAGAAATATTAATAGCCTTTCCTGCATGAGATAGAGAAGCTCTACAGCAGGACAAGACTTCAATCCTATTGATGATCTGCATGCTAATGGGCACACATCCCTTGTCTGTCAATGTAATTTCTACTGAAGCTATTGAAAATAGGCAGCACCCCTCTCAATATTTCAAGCAAGCATCTCTAAAGGAAAAAAAACTTCCATTCATTTGATTGTAGAAAGGACAAATAAGTGGGAGGACAAGTAAAGCTGTTATTCTGCTGCATTTGCTCTGCAGGAAGACACAGAGGGACAAATTCTGCTTCTCATTACAGAACCTTTGATCCAGAATTGATCTAGCCTAGTCAATGGAACTGACCCAGATTTACAGGGGAGAAACAGTTCAGGGCTCCAGCCAAGCCTGCAATCCTACATTTCCACCTCCAAGGGGGATGTGTGCCCTTCATGCAAGCTGAAATCCTCTGGTCTAGCACTGCAGAACTGACCCAGCACTCACTAAAATCAACTGAAAAGCAAACACAGACTCCTCCAGTCCATCATGCAGACCTCATGCCATCCACCCACCAGCAAATTTAAGCCACTCAGGGCACTCTTTTCAGAAAAAAATAAAAAAAAGAAAAAAAGAAGAAGAAAAAAAGAGAAAAAAAAAAGTAATAAAATCTTATGACTTGCCCAAAACAAAACCCCAAACCCAACAGCCCAGCAGGAAGCCACGTTCACCCCATCTGAGCTTCCTAACCTTGCCACAAAGGACAAGCAAGACTGATTTGGGAAGAGCAGGACTGTGGAGAGGCAGAGATCACCTGGCACAGTCCCCAGGGCTGGCAGTGCCAGAACTCAGCACAAGGTCCAGCTGCCTGATCCTGCAACAATTCCCAAAACCTGCGAGACGCAGCCACGCCTGGGGGCCTGAGTGTCCACACTCACCCTTGCAGTCCATCATTCTCTGGGGTATTGCCCCTCCTAATTAACAGTTCCTTCAACTTCATAATTGCGTGAAGTAACTTCATAATTATGAAATCAACTTCATAATTCGCATACATGTGCTTAATTCTAAAGATAAAACACTTATCACCATCTGGAAACTCAAATGTATTTTAGAAGTTAATCAAGACCAAAATACATAATCAAGGCAGGCTTTATCAGTTTTGTATTTATGACCCCAACTGACACATTTTATTAATCACCAAGTGTTTAAAAAGTGTTAATGCCCTCCTCCTCAGTTACTATAAATTCTCTGCTCCCACTTCCAACACAGGATGTAAAAATACAGATTACTAGAAGGACATATTTGGTTCCTGGTACCCACCAGCGTGGGTGCAGAGTGTGCTATTCCATGTCAGGTCACTTCAGATAATACAGACATTTTTGTTCTGCCTGCATACAAATCAGCTTTAAAGCACTATAATGCAAATAGTCCTTAAAAGGATTTTAGCTACCTAAAGCTCTTTGTTTTAAGACAAGGTATGACAGTAAAGATCACGCATGAGATCCAATTATAGTCACCTTATTAATTATATGCCTACCTTGCCTAATTCAAAAATCCCTATGAGCTATCCATTTAAAAGTTTTTGATTCCTTTATACAAGCATTTATCAGCCAAAAAAGCATGAAAATTACCAGGTACAATGTCACTTGCTAAATGAATTCAGAAGGCATTACTCTAAGGGTCCTGAGGCCCACCTTTTTACCATCTGCAAAATGCATCTTGAATGTCCATGTCTTAAAAATGAATAAAAGAAAGAAAAACAAACAAAAAAAACAAACAATAAAACCCCCCCCAAAAGCTTCTCTGCTTTCTACAGAGTACAATGTCTTCGAGAAGCAGATTGAAACCCAACAAAGCCTTTTATTCCTTGTGCATTTTACACTCGGACTCTGCAATTAAAAACTCTTGTCTGCCACCACTCAGCCAAATAACATAAAAAGACACAATCTTTTGATACCAAGTGGCCACGGAGGGCACCATGTGAGCATTTCACACCTGGAGGTGCAGCCCACCTACCTCCATGGCATTTGTTGGAGAGAGTGACCATCTCCCAGACCCCCGGAATCACAGTGCTGTGAGGAATTCTGCTCGATTGCATTGTTTGTATTTTCCATTTCCCCCAGCACCTGCTTTTACGTTTTTTCATAGGAGTGTGAAGCCGTCAAGCAGTGATTGATTGAAAGGGAGCAAAGTCATCCCTCGGTGTCTGCAGCCTGGCACAAACGAGATCAAGGCTACCTTGAAAAGCCACTCTTACTGTTTAAACTGATACACTGATGAACTGTAAAAATCCTTGCTCTTCTACAGCCTAGAAAGAATTCATGAAATCATTACATCTCTCAACCTGGATGTTTCCAAACATGTAAGTTGAGAAGGAATAACAGAAATGAGAAACCGCACTTACTGTTCATTTCAATTAGTAAAATAACAAAGGCACCTATGTGGAGCCCTTGGCACTTCTGGGACTTCTTTTAATAACAAAGAACTTCATACTCCTCAGAGCAGCCTTGTTAGGAAAAAAGGGTTTGCACTTCAGAAATCAATGCATTTGGATTACCTGGGCCACCAACTACAGATTTTGTAGGAGTGGGAAGATGGGTGAGTGCATGTTCACACACATTTGTGTGCATAGCCCTCTTTTTTTCCAGTCAGCATTTTATGAGTGCTCATACTCAGCTTTTTTTAATCCACGGATTCAAATTTATCAGGGGAAAAAATATTAAATACTAAGTTTCCAAATCTAGCCTTAATGTCAGTCAGTGTGTTCTAATGAACATTTTGCTTCAAATGTTCCAGTGGCAGCCATCTAATTTTATTTCTTTTAAATAGCATCCCCTTCTGATGCTTGTAACCTAAATGTTAATGCCTCATTCAGGACCTCATCTCTAATGTGTAAAATTGATATGGCCAAAAGGAAAGCTGTCATCTACTTTCATTGCCAACACTGGGCACAGTGTAAAAAGAAACCCAAAAAAAGCATTACTATTTTAAAATAATTGTTAAAACCCTGGATATTTAAATGTTAAATGCATAAGGTAGGTATTTTCTAGTGATGCTGCAGGTGGTGAGACAGCCAGAGAGGACAGTGGGGAAGGAGCTGAGATCTAACACAGGCCATTCTTATGGAAACCAAAACTCCAGTTTGACAGAAGGGAATGGATCTACTCCAGACGATCTCACCAACAGCTAACTCCTTATGAAGGAGCATGTGGAGAGGGGAAGAAAACAAACCACATTCACTGATCAGCATTAAATGAAAAGTGGGGGATGATAACATTACACAAGAGAAGCGACCCTGAGTCCAAGTGTATATGCAGGAAAAATTTTGATTTATCCATGAAACCTCAGTTTCAGGTGCTGAACAATTACATGAAAGGGGGAACACACTGCATCCTCTGCTGATTACATTCACAAAATTGAAATCCAAGAAAATCCCTGTGTCTGGAGGCATTAACCAGAGATAATTAGGACCTGAATTCTTCAACTGGTTCCCAGTAGTCTCTGGTGGTCTCATCTTCTAGTTGAGAGCACGAGGCTTGTGCCAGAAACAACACTTTGTCACAGGCAAGCTGTCTGCCCCTAACAGAGGACACCACCTATAACCTGGATACTGAAACACAAATAATGAGGAATTAACTGATCTCGGGTTGAATCACAACAGTAAGGACAAACACCTTGTCCACCAAAATCCTACACAAATGGGCTACATGGAAAAGGAACATCCAACAAAACATGAGCATGCTTTGAAATGTTATCCTTGTAAGAAAGTAGGTGGCTGCTGAGGCTAAGTGACCCATCACAGACATCTCTTCATCTTTATCCTCAGGTCTACACAAGTACATTATTCCTGAACTTAATTTCATTCCTTTAATGTGAAGGGGAAAACTCCTTCTCTTTTCATTGATTTCAGCTGGGCCCTTCACCCATGCATCTGTGCTTCATTTTACGTATGTTGTGACACTTAGACAAGGCACATACAGAACTCAAACGTTTGCTTTCAGCAGCACAAACAATCAGAAGGAAAAAGCCATCAGATTCAAATCATTGTGTCCCCCATCCCAGTCCTTAACTCCCTCAGGATCTCCTGAGAGTTTGATACATAATACATATGCATCAGCCCAAAAGGCTTGAGAGGAAAAAAAAACTGTGCTGGAATGACATTCACACAAGGACAACTGCAGCAGCTTTGTCAGGCAGGATTTGATGTAGTACATTTGGCAACAGAGTCAAACAAAACACAGTAGCTCTGGCTTTGGAAAAAGTAACATGAATCAAATTTCTTCCAATTGTCTGAACCACTTTTAGAGTTAATTACGTGGTACAGTACAAGATAAACTACCTGTCACTCCTGAAAAGTAATGGAAACAATTTTAGAATTCAGAAATATGCTCATATTTCTGAATATGAAATAAAATTCAGATACTAGTTGCACCTGATCAATTGTACGAATTCGTTCAAAAAAGCACTGGGTATTTCGGCTCTGTATGTTCCTTTGCTAAGTTCAAAACAAAGTTTCCATGCACATTGACTTTATCTCTGAAAAAGTTACTTTAGCTAAGTCAAGACACTTTTACATCTGTGAATAGAGTGTCAGTGCTCTGAAAGTTAGCACATACTTTCCCAATATTGATACACAGTAATAAAAGAAATAAAAGCTTATAAAAACCTACATGCTAGGAAATGTGACTGTGGAGTAATAAATATCCTGGTAAGTTAAAATGTAACAAGACATGACTGTGACAGTAATTACACAGGTAATTTTTACTTGAACACATTCAGAGACAGATTTTTATTTCTGAAGTTCAGCAAGCAGTTGTTGCAAAAAGCTACTCTCATTTGTACTGCAACAGAAAAAGTTGCTCTCCTAGCAAGATTAATATTCACTACCCAGGAAGATTTTCATAAGATACGAAGAGCAGTTTAACTCTCAATTTAAAGCAGTTCCAGACTCCAGTACCTTTGAGAAGAGTGACCAGAGTAAGTCTGGTGACACTGCTGACAGTTCCACGGAAATCTATGAAAAGCTGGTAGGGACACCAACAAATAGATACAGCACACCATGGGGTTTCTAGGGGATGGATTTCATTGCATGCAATTAAATGAGGGCCAGTTCCTTGTGGCTGTCAAATGAGCTCCATTTCTCTGCATCCCAAACAGAATAATTTAAAGCCAGTACACAGGGTCCATCAAAGGAACGCCACACACCCAACTGCCCTGCAGATCTCACTCTCCTTTGTAAGCAAGGCAGGAAGCGAGGATCAATTGCAAGATGGGAGACTGCTGCATTGATTTTCAAACAGAATCTTCCATCAAAACCAATGGTGAGCTTGCCTTCAGACACGAGGAAAAAAATCTCGTGCGGTCTGAGCCGTTCTGATATTTGAGCCCAGGTAGACGTCAGCCATCGGTCATACAGCGCTGCATACGTAACCGAGATGATCATGGGCAGGACACAGCAGAGTAAGACTGTATTAATTATTCTGCCTCTTTGAGGAGCTTTACATCTTGAGGGACCCCAACAGCCCAGCAGTGTGACCCCCAGGCTGGCAGAGCAGCTCCTGCCTGCGCTGGCTGACTCCCAGTGCCCTGCTCAGCGCAGCTGGGAAGGCTCCAGAACAAAGCAAACACATCTGTGAAAGTGTAGGCAGGCTAAAGCCTGGTGAGCAAACTGATTTCACAGGAAATGCAGCAGATAAAACTATGATGGGCTGTCATGTAAAACCCCAAGACTGACCTATTTCACACAGATAGAGTTCCAGGGGCATGAAGCAATAATCAGCTTGCACTCAGCTATCTAGATAGCACATGGCAGGAGAGTGAAGGGGAAAAATATTTCAAGCAAAAGAGACAGGGAAAATCAGCTGTATATTGCTATAACTCCAGCCAGAGCAAACACTGCAGCATGGTTTTTTTCAGAAAAGGCGAGACAGGCAACAGGAAAACACCAAGTCCCCACTACCATTTCTTCCCTCAGGATCAGACATAGCCTCAGATAAGCCACAACAGCCAGGATCTTCTCCAAAGTTTTCTTTACAGGGGTCCTGAGCACTGAAGAATGGCACCATTCACCTTCCCCCACCAGCTGGCTGGGGAACCTGCCTTCGAGGGTGGGTTCCCAAGATCACAGGCAACCTCTGACAAAACTCACACAATGCAAATGTGCAATAACCAAACAGCACATTTACAGCTGGCTTCCCAACAAAGAATTGGTACATGCTCAAAAAAAAAAAAAAAAAAAAAATAAAAAACCACCCGTATTTCCTCCAATATTAAGTTGTTTGCTTTNACCTGATTTTCCTCCAATATTAATGTGTTGGTATTTGAGATATGGCACAAGGGACACACATCATATTCTCTCCCAAAGATATGGCTAAGCTCATCTTCCCAGCTTCAGGCATTGGGTGTGTTTGTATTGTTTTGGTTTTTTTGCTTGTTTGTTTTTTTTAAAAAGACTTCCTTTAACTATGCAATTCTCTCTTTTTTTTTATCCCAAGGAAAGCAAAAAGCTATCAGCAGAAATTTGTATCTCACATTTCTAGCAAGAGTTTCACATTCAAACCTTCTAAAACGGAAAATCCTCATCTAAAAGATAAAGATTTCTCTTAACCCTGAGGGGGTTGAACTCATCATTTGGTGGCCTTCTAGCATCTTTCTTTCACTTTTGCTTTCTCACACCTAAAACTGGTGAGAAAGCTTTGCAAGGAGCCTCCTGAAATTCAACAACAGAACTCTGGGGGTCAAGAAACCGACACTAAGGAGCTGACACTTCTTGCAGAGCGCTTGTCTGGAAATTGAATTTTCTCTCCAAAAGGTTTGGGTGGGAATTTTTCATCTAATTCTGATTACAAAGTGCCTCTGCTGAAGAGCATGGTAAGCCACCAACAACAGCAAGAGTGGCAAGCCAGAGATGAGAGACAGCTCCCTCCTGCAGCCATCTGAAGACACGTTTCAGGGGAGGCAAGCTAGAATTCAGAACACCCTCCAACAACAAAAAGGGCATTAGCCAAGATTTTGAAAGCTCATAATACCGCCAGTCCTGACATATTCTCTGCCCAGGGTCTGGCTCCAGTGAATTCTGACACACAAGAAGGGTTACGAACATATCTTACAATAAAGATTTAATTCCTAAAAATGATCTGCTACCCGATGTACATCACATTGACAGCTCTACCATCTTCTTCTTGCCTGACCCTGCAAGAACTCTACATTCATCTATCACTCGCACTGCCAGGATGGTTACACATCCCATGGCATAACAGATATCTAGGAGAGCAGCTGCCTGAGCCTTACAAACCATGTGTAACAAACAGGGACACTGCAGGACTAGAGTAGGGCTCGAGAGCTTCCCAGCAGCTTCTGCTAGGGAAACAGCCCACAAAACAAAAAAATACAAAAAAAAAAGCCCAAAAAAATCCAGAATCAGTTATGATCAAAAAGGCACAATAAAGGTTGTGATCTATTTATTTCCAGATCTACTCCACTCGCACTAACAACCTAAATACGTGCCGCACAGAAAATGGGTGTATGTTTTCCTCTCGGTGATTTCACAGCATCACATTCTCTCCTCAGAGTTTATGCTAAATCCTTTGAACTGTACTAAAATCTCAGCCTATTTATAGCCTCACAATACAATGAATATAAAGCCATAATCTCCAACAGTTAACTATAGAGCATAAAGAGAATTTTTAAAAGGCGATTTTTCTACACTCAATTCACAGAATATTTAGCTTAATCTCTCACCTACTGCATGCTGAGTTTGTGTTCTAGCAGTATAATTCATCTGAAACAAGGGGAAATAATAAGTCTTGGCCAAATTTTATGAGTATGTCTCCAAACTATAATATCTGTGGAACTCTACCAATTAAAATTTCACACTTCTATTACATTGGTGAAGCTGTGTTAGAACCAACAATTCTGCATGGTGCCTTGAAGAAATTTAGCCTTCTCCTGGTCTGCTAAGGACTGAGCACTCCTTGTGAAACATGGGGCAGACACAGCAGGAAAGAAAAAAATATGCTAATTTTTCCAAGAAGTTGGCAGGTATTAACACAGATGGGCACCGTACAAGAACACATTCATCAAGCAAATTATACCAACTCTGGAGGAGCAGGCAGCTGATGGAAAAACACTAAATAGGACTTGGCTTCACCACAGAACAGCAGATCTACTCATTCCTAATTCTATCAGTGCACCAAGCCTCTACCATTTGATGAAAAACTCTCCAAAAACTTTCAGGAAAGACAATTTTGCACAGAATCGTTTAGGTTGGAAAAGACCTCTAAGACTGAGTCCAATCACCAACCCAGCACTGCCAAGTCCACCACTAAACTACATCTCTAAGTGCCACATACACACATGGCAACTATGGTTGCCACAAACGGGGAAAGAATCAATCAATCTGAACGCATCCTTTTTACCAGACTGCAATTCTCTTATCGGCTGCAGCTACATGCCTGTAGGCAGGACATTTGAGAGCTGGCACTGCATCATAACAGGTATGGACGGGAAGATTCGCCTGCCGAGGAGTGTGGCCAGTCTGCAGCTCCAGCTGGTGGCCCACAAAGAGGGATCACTCCCTCTTACCAGCCTCGCTCCTCTGCTCAGCTGTCAGATCCCTCCAAAAACACACTGCAAGTGCAATTTCCACGTCATTTCTCAGGCAGAAAGGGGAAAAAGTGAGACAGACAGATCAAAATAATTTGGTTTTTGCCACGCTGGACAGATTTCACCAAGTTGCATCTACGACGGGTCTGCGCACACAGCTGACACCGCATGAAGTTTCCACAACCCAATCCCACCTTTGTGTGAATCGGGAGCTGATCTACGTGGGACTTCCCTGGGAGCCAGCATCTGCTGCCCCCGGCACAGCTCCATCTCCAGGATGAGGGAAACCGAAAAGCTGAAGTCGCATTAGGTGCTGGGGAGCGTGGATCCCAGGTGATCCCCGCACCCCTGCACGGCGCTCCGCAGCCGCCAGCCCTGCGGACACTCGTGCCCAGCCAGCGGCTCCGCCCG
>VZTX01025452.1:35581-54129 GCA_013400915.1 Pardalotus punctatus
GAGCGGCTCCTGTGCCCGTGAACTTGACCACCTCCGGGACACTCTCGCCCTCTGCAGGGGCTCGGGGTCCGGCAGCCGCCCCCGCCTGGCTCTGCCCCGCGCCCCGTTTGGGGAGGGAGATTCTCTTCTCCCACTCTCGGGTGCTGCCCGTCACTCCGCTAGCCCTAAACGCCTCCCTGCAGCCTTCCCCCCTCCGGAGGTCATGTCACAGCCAGACCCTGCCGCCGAGCCGTGCCGGTGTCGCGCTGTCCCGGCCGGGAGCTGTTCCTTTCATCCTCGGTGCCCACACCAACTTCCAGGCGCACGGAACCATCCCCGGTGCGAGCGGTGCCGCCTGGCCTCACACAAATGAAACGGGGTTCTTTTGTTTTTAAGCGCCAGACTTTTAAGTTTTCCGAATTAACTAAGATTACTCATTTGTGGGTGGAAAACAAAAGGTCCTTGGTCCGCCGAAGGTAGATCTACCTTTGGGTAGTGGCGAGCAGCAGCAGAGGATGAGATAGGAGACCGTACGTGGGAGGAATGCAGAGGAGCTGCGAGCACAGAACAAAAGGCATCTGCCGTGTCCGAGCGTGCGGCGGGTTTGGGACGGCGGGGGCTGCAGGGGAGCCGGGGCTGGGAGCAGCCGGACGAGGTTTCCCACAGGGAACCGCACGGCACAGCTCCCAAACTGGGACTGTCCGCTTGCTCTGACCTACACAGGTGTTGAAAAGTGCAGTGCTGAATGGAAATGTCTTCTTAGCAATGTACCGTTTATCTTTGTGCCGTGCTAACTGTTCTGTTTGTTCCCCTGATGCGCTCAAATCCCACTGTGCTGTTAGTTTTCTTTTTGCTAAAGGGAAAATCATCATACTGATGCTGGTACCATCTTCATGTCTCAAAGGATTTTTTCTTTCCCCTCGCGCTTCTGTCTGTTCTTCTGATGAGCTGGGGGAGGGGTCTTTAAAATGAAAATAGCCCTAAAGAGTCTGAATCCAAAGCTGGGAAATGAGTGGAGTAAAACATATTTTAAGCTAAAGAAACTGCTCCACTTCCATCCACTCCCACCCTCCCCCCAACCCAAAAAAAAAAAAAAAAGCCGAAGGCCCCAAAGAAACAAACAACCCCAAACAAAACAAACAAGCAAACAAAATCCCAGCCAACAAACCCAGAAGGTACGAGTATTCCTTCCTGGGTAATTGTGACAGAAACATGTAAAGTCATCAGAGTTTTCCATTTCCACTTTGCAAAAGGCAAAGATTTTACCTCAAGGATAAACCAGTGATTAGTTAGGCATTTGTAACAGAGTGGATTATTTAGGTTTGGCCTAAAGTTCCTTTTACTAGATATAAATTCCACTGCTCATTAAGGCTTTATACAGTATTTTGCTTACTTTAGATTTTCTCCTTTTTTTTTCTTTTAGGAGTTTTAATCTACATTGACCTTTTCCTAGTCTTCCTAATGTAAAGGAAGCTTTAAATTTATTTTTCTCTTCTAAATTCAAACTGCAAACATAACAAAAAGGCATTCTATGAAAAACACTAGACAAAGAGAAGTATTTATATGCAATGCATCAAAGTGGCGGATCGTTAAGGCAGTCAGCAAAAGTCAACGAGAAGCAGAGCCTGGCATTTCAGCCTCCCCTGTCAATACATATGCTGCAGCACGGCAGCAACTGCAGTATTTTAACAGAAAGAACTGGACTGTCTCCAGGAATCTGGATAAGACATCAAGGGATGAGGGCAAAAGCCTAGAACTCAATACTCAGCCAAGTGCCGCAAGAAGAGAAATGCTTTATGCTCTAGAGAAGGTGGACGGTTTTTCAGTGTGGCTTAACTATAGTTGCCTTTTTTTTTTTTTTGTGAGCATCATATCCTCTAATGGAATGATGGAGAGTTTTAAAGCAGTAAGAAGAAAATCTCCAGCTGTGTTGCCATTTACTTTTAAAAGAACATTATAAAGCAATAGCATCATTATGGACATTGGTGATTGTAAGCTCAACATCCACCCAAATGCTTACAGCATCTCTGCAAATTTCCAGCCATGACAACCTTCCTGGTGAGTCAGGACAATGAAATGCAGCAGCCTATTTTTGAGAGATTGAGACAGCCGGGTTTTGGTTTTCCTACAGAAAGGAACATAACTGAGGTAACAGAAGGAAACACAGTTGTCTTTCCAGGTGGGTGCCAAGTTATAGACTAGGTACATGAAGAGCTCAGGCAGTTCTTCTAAAGTCTGCCTCTCTCTGAGAGGAAACTTCAGCAGCTCCAGAGCAGCAGGGAGTCTGGACAGTACTGTGGGTGTGATCACCCACCATTCCCGTGATAATAACCAGCATTCAGTATCTCTGGATAAAAATAGTCCCGTCATCCAAGAGATGTCTGGAAAGAAAGACTTCAGAGATTAAGAACCAGATGCCAGGGACATCAAAAGAAGCCCAGACGGTGTTTTGTTTTTTATTTTGTATAATAAAAAGGCTTTACAAAAGAAAACCTAACCAAACACAGCCGCCCACATCACTATTTATTGATAAAGCTCTAAAAATAGCAAAACTGCAGTTGAAAAACAGTACAGACATAAACACAGCATGTAGTAAACTCAGGGTGCAATTTATCAAAAAAATGACAAGCAGGCTAATATTGAAGAGCGTGTTGAAAGTTAAACAGAATGCCACTAGAAAATAGAGGTATCTGTGAGAGAGATGTAGTGTCTGTGCAACTTTTCCTCTCTAAGGAAAGAATCTCAGGAAAAAAAGTTGTTTTGTTTTATACTGATAAGCTTCATCCTCTTAAAAACAGAAGGTGAAATTTTTACAGAATGTCTAATGTTATTGAAGAAATATGCACAAGCTTTAGGCATGGAAGCTGCCTCCAGGTCTGAGAAAGAAACAGCAAATTTCACACTCTCTGTCTAACCTCCAATCCCATCACAACTCTTCACCACCACAGGGTGAAATCAGGTGGATGACAAAATCTTCTGGACATGTGTTCTGGTGATATTCTGTGGGGATAGTTTTTAACTTTCTCTGCCTAAAACAGCCATGTCATAAAGGGACCGGGTCTTGGGCTTTATCCCCCAAGGTAAAAGCACAATGCTTTAATGATTCCAGCCAGTCAGTGGACTTTTCATTTGACAAACTGCCCTAAAAAATATGTGCTGTCTGAAGACAGGTAGTCAAATAAATGCCCATGTTAACAGTCAGGCACCCTCCCTACCTCAGCCTAGGATTGCCTGTCAGTCAAAAAGTGTTTGACAATGTTATTCTATTAATGTATGGTAACATCTTTTAAGATACTGATTCAGAGCTCATTTAAAAAAGCGTGTGAGAATCTCCCCAACCCAGCTGATTCCAGTGGAATTAGGACAAAGCTCATTTCCCTACACAGATTTCTCAGTCAGTAACTCACTCTCTGCATGAATAAAAGGCCACCCACCTACAGGAAGCCATCTCCACCGAGAATTGAAAGAGAATCCTTTCTGGACCTAAGCAGATGTCTTGCCCCCTTCTTTTTTCCTCCAAATAAAAACCCCCACAAACCTGTGAAGGAGTCAGGAGAAGCAATATATGATGTATTTTGAGATTAAAATGGGACCTACAAGCAAAATCTATGGTTGATCCAAGATCACTGTGATATTAATTGTAAAGTTCTTAATAAAAAGACTTGGAGAAGATAAGCATAGAAGCAATTTTTAAAGCTTTGCTTTGAAGGATGCAATTTCTAGAGGTGATGGATGTTTACACCTCTGCCCACTGTGACAAACAGCTGTGGTGGATCAAATCCAGTGGTCAAATCCAGCACTGTCCAGGACAACGTCACTGGCTTCAGAGGAAACACCAGTTTGCCCAGCAACAGGTAGCAGTGACCAAGTCTGCCAAAGGACTGGTGCTTGCCTGTGACATTTATTAGGTAGAGCTTGGCTTTTGTCCTGCAATGCCAATGGCTTTGCGTGGGGAACACCCTCCTGGAAGTCAAATCCAAGAAAAATTCCAATTCATTCTGTCACCACAGCTACAACCAGAGCAGCCAACACAAATTCCTGGCCAAAGCAGACATTAAAATATTTGCCAAGTTCCAGTGAAGTTCAGCTCTCTTTATTTTTCACCCTATGTATACGTCCTCTTCAGTTTTCCCCACTGCTAGTTAAGGACCGTTTTATGAAGTGAAATACTGGAGTAAAACTTAACAATTATAAGGGCCAAAGCAGCTGCAAGACAAGAAGAATCCCCTCGTTGAGTTAGTTTCCTGTGTTAAAAGGACTTTTAAATGGACAAGTATTTTCCCCAGCAATGGCAGTGCACCCTTAAGGCACTGAAATTCAGATCTCTTCATCAACTGACCTTGGGCCACCATCTGAAGCGTGACTCAGAGCACAGAGAGGCCGAAATAAGAGGAATTACTGGCTTTTCTCAGGGTTGCTCATCCCAATTCTATTCTCAGACACCAGGGATTACTCATGCTCTTCAGAACATATTGCTGGCATCCTGCTATGCTGCTCATTAGGCACGAGGGTGTCAGAATGAAAGCCAGTAGCCAGGCAGGACGGATGTGGTGAGCAGAAACAGCCCCAGACCAGCACAAACTGCATGTACTTTACAAAACATAAGCAGTGCTTCCTCCATTCACCCCGTGGCACTTTCCCAGCTGAAGTTCAAGCAAGCTACTTTCAGGAGCAAATTGGTTTGCCTCCAAGAGTTGGAGTGGTTTATGTGGTGCCCGGGGGGGCAAAATCCAGCTGAATAGGAATAAACATACAGATTTCAAAAAAAAAAAGAAAAAAAAAAATCTTTGCAAAATCCAGCTGAATAGAAACAAACACGCAGATTTCTTAAAAAAAGAAAAAAAATATCTTTGCAGAAGATGTGAAGAGAATCGTAGAATAAACTGTTATTGGAGGGATGGGGAACAAGGAAAATATCTGCCCCATCCAAAAAGAAAAAGGAAACGGGAAAACCAGTTACTCAGATTGTCAAAATTGTATTTTTTTTAATAAAACCCGAAGTCATCTCCCGTGTTTGGGATTTTAGATGAGCTTTAACATGATTGTTTGGCTTTTCTGAAACAGTCTTTAATTATTTCTGATTATATAAATAAAATGTTGGTATTTTCTGTAAAGTGTTTCTTTCAAAACCATTATCATTGTCTCTTCTAGGGTAGATCCATTGCACCAACCCTTACATTCCATCCAGCTGGTCTCCAGCTGGTCAAATGTCAATACATGGTTAGTCCACAGAAAAGATAACACATTTACATGACACAATTAATTTGCTCTGGTTTAAACATCTAAAGTGCAATGAGTTGAATCATGCCCTAAAGGTGCTCATCAACTGAAAATCTCCTGGTTATCCAGATTTGCTACAGACACCTATATTGTAGAGTTAGGTAAAACAAATTCCAACAGAGCCTTCTAAATCTGTTGGGTTTTTTGGTTTTTTTTTTAAGGAAATACTGCCAGATCTCATATTTTCTGTGCTCTAATGTGCAGCTTGTATCCTGTTTTCTTCTCACTTACCTTACAGTCAAACATGGGAGCCTCATTTTTCATTGTAATCAACCCTGTTAATTTCAGTAGGGGTTGTTTTAGGTCAATAATATGTGCTCTCTTTTCCTAGATTTTTTCCAGGAAAAAGAAAAAAATTCCAACTAGATACAAATATAAACACTTTTCTTTATAAAATATTTCCCAATAAAAGTGCTAACCCTATCTCAAAATTCCATACTTTCATACAAGATTTTAGTTCCTGATGATTGTCAGAAAATCTTTTTTGTTTTTTTGTTGGTTTTTTTTTTCTTCTTGCGCCAAAACTGAAGACAAATACATATCTTCTTTGGATACCTGGAACTTGTTCAGAAGACAGTTTTAAGTCAAGAGATGCTGGAAAAGCTTTGTCATTTTTCAGTAGTGAAATGAGTTCTATGCAATTCTTCATTACAGTTTACATGTGTAACTACTACATGTTCAAGTTACACACATATTTGATTTAATTGTGTGCTTAAAGTCTTTAGGACTTACACATGTTGAAAAATTTCCAAAATCAACAGCAAGTCAACAGCCCTAAGTGGAAAGTTACATACCTCTTATGTTGTTGTGCTTTTCCTGTGTCTCATTCCTTTGACATTTACACCAGGAGGAAAAACCCACCGAAGCCAGCAGAATTATGGATGTTAAAAAGAGATCCAAGGCTGAAAACAAGGTGGAGTTTGTGCCCAAAGGACAACTGCAGCGCTAAAAATCAACACCCTGAAGGGGAGAGGCAGCAATTTGTACTTACAAGTAGGATTTTTCTCAGTCTACACTACAGTGACCTTAGGCTTGAGAAGTCCTATGAGTGCTTAACTAAAAAGCACTATGGGATCATAAGAAGTTTAGAAACACATCGAAAAGAAAAGCATTTTCTGGAGCTAATTAAATGCTAGGTTTTTTTCTCTTTCACCATCCCTTCTCAATTAAAAGGTGTGACTTCAGGGACTCTTTCTATTTAAAGGATGTCTAGGTGATATTACAGAAGAGAGAACAGAGATAATAAATCACACAGCAGCTGTTGAAATAATATTATCCAACCTGCAAAGAGATTTTTTCCAAATCACTTCACACATTCATCACCCCACGAGTATCACATCTGTGTAATGAGTTACTCCTTACCTTTGCCCTCTGGTGTGGCTCCCTGTTCTTATGAACTGCCCACGCTGGAGTTGCAATTCCTACTGAGCTTTGAAGTGTTTGCAGAGGAGAGAATCTATAAACCCTGTTGAAAGCTGACTATGGGGAACCACGGCTGAAACGGTGAAGTATATCTTGATGTGAGTAAGAGGAAAAGTTTGAGTTTATCACTTGTTTAATTATATTAAGAAAAATCAGCCCAGTTAGAAAGGTTACCCAGTTCTGGTAATTGGATAGGTCTTCGTTCTGCAATTTAGAAGGCGAAAAGGGATATTTATGTCACCTTTCTTCAGAACAGAAAGTTAACAATGTCCTCCAGAGCAACAGCAGCAGCTACAGTACATTTTCTTGATCCATTCTGGTATGGTTTCAGATCTGATTTATGAAACATGAGCCATAATTCTATCACAGCTTATCTCTTCCTGGAGATGAGCTAGGATAACATATCCATATTGATTCTATAACATCTGTCAGAGGCTGATGAGGAACGAATACTTAAGCTGTCTGTCCACCCCTGCACAGGAAGAAGAACGACCATTTGCTGCATGTGATTCATCATGAAAAAAAACCCCACCACAAAACAGAACTGTTTTCTGGAGGCTTCATGGTGCCTCATTATTCTCTTGTAGTCAGTACTTAAATAAAACAAACAGAGGATGCATATGCATGGTTTGGACTGCAGAAGTTTATGACTGATGACTTTCAAATCTTCATTAGTTCCCTTTTCACTGGTCTCAGAATCAAATAATGTTGCAAATGCATCCTGAAAAGCACACTGTTTTTCCCCAAAAACCATACAGCTAAGAAAGTTTGCTATCAATGCAACTGCAAACCATCCTTTTTCAATGGCACAAAAAAGACTTGAAACCACTTTATAAATAACAACTACTGGTAGAGATTCTATTTGAATTACAGAACTTCAAACTCAAGCTGTTGAAAAACGAACTGATCTCCTACTTCTGACAGAGTGCCTTTTCTGCAAACGGTGCCATCCAATTGAGCCAGCTTTTAGCGTTACTGGGAGGAGTGAGATTTTCTCAGAGGACATCAACCAGTGGAGGATGGAGAGCCCACTGTGTTGCCAGTGTCTCTGCATGGTGGTAACTGCTCATTCTCTCCAAGACTGGAGACTTTTATTACCTCTGTGTTTGTCATTTATGAAATCATCTTTCTGTGTGGCCACGGTGTGAGTGCAGCAGGTTAACCCTGGCCAGCTCCACCCAGCCACTCTATTACCCCTCCTCAACAGGACAGGGGATAGAAAGCAAGATGAAAAAGCCCCTGAGCTGAAAATATGGAAGGCAGTTACCAAACAGAGTAAGAAACAAACCAGACCAAGGTTTATTTAATTTACAGCCAATCAGAAATAAACCAGTATGGTGAGAAACAGAGAACTAAAAACCAAAACAAAAAACCACAAAACCAAACAAAAACCCCAAACCCCAACAAAAACAAAAAGATAATGTCAATTTTGTCCCAAATCCCATTTCTCCCAGCTCAACCTCCTGACTCTTCTATCTTCCTCTCCCCCAGGCAGCACAGGGGGATGAGGAATGGGGTTTGTGGTCAGTCCATAAAAAAATTCCTCCTTGCCTGTTCTTCTGCCTCACACTGCTGTCCTCAGCATGGGCCTGGCACAGGCTATAGGGTGGATATCTGCTCTGAGGTGATCCTCCATGGCTGTAGGGTGGATATCTGCTCTGAGGTCATCCTCCATAGCTGTAGGGATATCTGCTCTGAGGTGATCCTCCATGGGCTGTAGGGTGGATATCTGCTCTGAGGTGACCCTCCATGGCTGTAGGGTGGATATCTGCTCTGAGGTCATCCTCCATGGCTGTAGGGTGGATATCTGCTCTGAGCTGATCCTCCATGGCTATAGGGTGGATATCTGCTCTGAGGTCGTCCTCCATGGCTGCAGGACAACCTCTGCTCCAGTGCCTGGATCACCTCCTCCCTCTCTCTTTTTGCTGACCTTCGTGCCAGCAGGGCTGTTCTTCTGTTGGGTTTTTATCTTTTCCCTCATTCCTCTCTCTCACAATTGCTCCACAGCAGGTTTTACCCTTTCTTAAACACATTTCCACCGAGGTGGCACCAGCTTCACGGAGGGGCTCAGCTTTGGGTCTGCTTTAGAGCCGGCTGTGTCCAGCATGGGGCCAGCCCCTGGTCTCTTCTCACAGCCCTCCCTCCCCCTACCAAAACCTGGACACGTCAGTCCAATACACTGAGGAAGTAGATATGATCATCCTCTGTGTGTTTGCACTATAAACCTTTATCCCCCTCCCTTTCCTGTATTACCACCAGTTTGTGAGGTGAAAAATTAAACAGACCTAGTTCAAACCGCAGCGTGCTCGCCCACCATGTAACTGATGGGATTAAGGGGAGAAAAGCCCCAAACAACAAAACATCTGTGATTCATTCTAAGGAGAATATAAACCATGACCAGAAAGCACTTTAGAGAAGTGGATTTCAGCAGCGTGTGCACAGCTTGGATACACATTAACACAACTTTTACCGAAATGAGATTTGAGGCTTTACAGAACCGAACAGTAGCGTTGTGTGCCTCTGGCACAAATCCCGGTCTGGAGGCTGCAGAACCACACCACCCCTTCCTCCAGAAGTTCTCAGCAGCAGCAGCAGCGCTTCTGGTGTTCCTCAGGCTGCTTCCCTGCAGAGCTCCTCCCTTTGAAGGCCAGCCACAGGTTTCTACCAGCACTGAAGGCACAGAGTCCTCTTCAAGTCCTCCTTAATAACTACACTCAGTGGCAGGCCTTGCCTTTAGCTTTATCTTTGCAGTTGTGCTTTTCATTACTTTATTTATAAATTTATGTTAATTTTTGTAACTACCTCTATCTGTCACAGTGCTAGCTGCAGGTGCCATATCCACAGGTATTTAAGCAAATATCAAGTAGCTTTGCAGTTAGGGCAGGGAAAATAAATCAAAACGAAATTCTCTCTCGAGGGACCCAATCATCCTGCCAGTTTAAGTTGCAACACACACCTGATGAAATGATTGTGCTTCAAATTAGGCCGTCTAATTAGTGTATAAAACTAGGTCACAAAGCTTATTTCCTCTTTTCTTCGCAGCTCCTATACACGTTAGTGCGCTGTATTACACAGAGAAAGAAATGTGCTGAAGGGTAGAGCTCTGTACATGGCTCTTCAGCAGATCTACCTGGTGTGTTAAAAGTACAGCTTGCAGCCAGCATGAAAACCAACCCAAAACAGAGGAGCTCTTCAGATCTGTTCCTGTTATGCTGCTCACCAACCATAAGACTATCAATGTGGGAATATTACCTCCTCCTTTTTTTTTATTAGATTTTCTCACTCGTCTCACCAGCATCCAAAAAATCTTCAGGGTTTTTTTTTTTTTGTTTGTTTTTCAAATGTTTCTCAGTCCCTTGAGTTGTGCAGGTGGTTTCTAGACTGGAATTTGTAAGCTAACTTAATTGTTGTTACTAGTTTGCAAAATAGACAGTAGCCACAAAAGATTGCTGTTTTCTTCTTCCCCAGGTGTAGGTGGGGAAAAAAAATTTAAAAAATCTAAAAAGATCTAAAGTAATCTGTAGTTATTTAGAGGAATTATACTGTAACCTGGGAGATAAAGCATTTGTCACACATATTAACAAAGCCCCACAGCCAAAGTCTCTGATCACTCAAACATCCAGACAAACAACTGATGGTTTTATTCCCCCAACAGATGTTCCAGCTGCTCAGGTTAGCAGAATACACACTTCCATCACTGCCCAACGGCAGCAGACTCGAGCTCTTGAAAGTCACCATCTGACACCAGGAACAAAAGGTCAAACCATAGTCTAGACAGAAGCTGTAAACTGGGATGCTCAAAAGTCACCAGTCTAACAGACTGAAAAAAGAGCCAAGCAGGGTTTTTTTCCAACAGATTATGTGCATAATAGGTATCTTATCAAACAGATCTTGCCTGATTTTTGGCTCACGCTACAGTCTGCGTAACTTCATAGCTGTTTATGCATCCTAGCTTATCCATAAAGTAACATTTTCTCTATTGTTCAGGAAGGTACTCTATCATTTAATGTTAAAAAAACCAGATCCAAAAGCACAAGTCAAACACACTATAGACTTATATATATGGAGATGGGAGCAACTCAACTGACCTTACTAGAGGAGTTCCAGAGATTCATTCAGCTCTAGGATTAAATTCACTCTTCTGCCTGGAAAGATCAAATTGAAAAGCCAATGCAAACCAGAGAACTAAACTATACGACTGTGGCACTTCCATTCTTTTCCTTTCCCAGCCCATCACAGCACTGCTGGTGTTATCTCAACATCAGGTAGTACAGGCAGCCAACCACATCTTTGGTACTTTTTCTTTGACCTGCTCAGGGCCCAGCTTCCACCCCACCTGCTTTATAGCCCCCTCATAGAGGAGCAATCTGAAGGTGGTGAATGAAAAATGCAGCCAAACATGCACGATTTCCACTCAGCCAGTGCCTCATTGTGTTTCCAGCTCGCTGAGCTCTGCCCTGGTGCCATGGAGCGCAGCTGAACACCTGCATTTTGCCACATGGCTCTAATGTGCGTGCAGCTCCTGTGCCCCCTGCCTGCTCTGATTTCCCCTGCTTTTGGCAATTAACACCAGGAGATTAACAATTGGCTCCAGGACAATTGACTCTGGCGGCAATTAGCCTCTCACAGGCACCTCACTAGCTGCCAATTTCATAGAGGTGAGAGGTGCAGGGGCTATTAATGAAACGCATCAGGAAGAACTAACTGAGCTGTCAGTTAGTCTTGGGCCTCATCCGTAACCCTGCTCAAGAACAAATGCTGTAATTCTACATCCCATGTGAATCACACAAGGCTAAAGTGAAGTCACCTTAGATGGACAGCTTTCTTTTGCCAGAAACCAGGATTCATTGGATGCTCCCGTTATGGTAACATCCATTTCAATTTTTTCCTATTTTATGCAAATTAAGTGGTATTGAAGTGAAATTACAAGCACATGGCTGTGCCAGTTGGAGTCATCCCATTCCTGCCTGACTTCTAAAGCACTGATTAGACACATCTCTCTTGCCAGTCTCATGTTGTGTATAAAACCAGATATCTCCGCAGATGAGTGCTGTTTGCAATGCTGTGGTCAGTTTGTAACCAAATCCAAAAACACATGAGCTGTTCCAGAAGCAGAAATACATGAGCTGTTTCAGGAGCAGATGGTCTGCTTGTGCCATTTAAACAGCAGCAAAAAATGTAGTGGTTGTTGTTTTTGGGGGAGTTTTTTGTGGGTTTCTTGTTTTTTTTTTTTCATTTGCAGTACACTATAAGCTCAGTTCAGCAATCCTTAACTATTTGAAACTGTATTTGTATTGGTAAGAGTCATGTGGGTATATATCCTATGAGAATAAAGAAGATGGCCCCCAGGTTTTTGCTGTTCAAAGTGCAAAGAAATACACTTCATTCAGCAAATCCTCATGTTAGAAAAACAGGTGACGCACAAGTGACACAATGCTGCCACAGCTGCGTGGCAGAAGCTTCTCAGGAGAAAATCTGTGAAAGGAATTCGATGTTTTAACTCCACAGAAGGATATTCCTATGCAGCAGGGCAGTCTGGCTGAAGGACCTCCCCTGTGCAGCAAGCAAAATGGGCAGAATTTAAACAGTTTGGACACACATTGCAGAGGAGGATGCACAATTAAGGCTGCACTTATTTATCTTATGAGTCTGTTTCCAGGAGTTCACTGCCTGCAATTTCACTTTCTCTCTCCCATTCTAAAAACATCTCTCAGCTTGTATAATCCTCCTTCAAAAGATGTTTTCCTGTTAGCAAATTAAAACTAGTGCTCAGGAGGCCAACAAAAAGCAGTCTCTTAGTGCAGGTGGGCTTTTTAAAAGGTGCTGAGCATTTTATTTGAGAATTGGAGAGGGAGAAACAGTCACATAAAAATTAAATTGCACCTATTTGATACCAGTCATCATTTTATTGCACATAAAACCTGAAAAGCAAAACATTTACACTCTCCTATATTTCCAAGTCTTGTAAAATATTGTATTTAGCATAAAATATATTCTCAACCAAAATATTAATCAACCAGTTACCCTAGACAGAAGGCAAATAAGTGTCAGTTTAATGTCACCCATTTCAGTTTAAAGCAGATGAGTGGAGAAAAGGGATTGTGCCTGATGCTGGGGTGTTCACCTGCAGAAAAGAGCCATCAGCGCTGTTTAACAGAGCTCATCCCCTCAAGGAAGCTCTTTGGGAGGTTACCTATCATTTATGACAGTTAACCTAGGAACAGATCTGTGCTTCATTCTCCTCCATACAGCCCAGAATGTCAGAATTTCAGGGCAAGACACAGAGCTGGAAGGAAGCCTGACAGCCCAGGGAATGGCAAACATTCCCCTGAAAACGGCACAGCCTTAAAACTCCACGGTGTCTGGAGAGAGGATCCACACAGACCTGAGAGAAACTCAGGTCAAAGTCCATGGAAAACCTGCATTCCTACAGAAACAGATGATCTGATGGAAGGCATAATATCCCACACTAATTCCAGCTGGTCCAAGCTGGCTCCCACTGCAGAAGGCCATCCAGAAGAAGAGGGTTGGGCGTGTCCTTTTTTAGTGTGCAGAGCTCCAAGGCAAGAATTGTTCAGAAGAACGAGAGCTACACCTCGATGTGTGCTGGTGTTCCAGCTCATCTGTGAGAGAATGTTTCAGAACAGGAGCAAAAGATCAGCGACTGAGAAACAGGGGGGAAGAAAAAAAAATCATCATTTGGATCATTTCAAAGCTCTTCAATCCAACCAAAAGTAAAAAACTTCTGCAGGGTGTCCAGAGTGTGTGAACAGAGCAGGAGGCCTCTCATAATAGGAAAATGTAGCTGTGCATTTTTATACCCAGGAATCAGTACAATGCCTGACTGCCTCATAATAAAAGTCATACCAGAAGCTTAATGGTACAGGGCAGGGAAAAGCCTTTGAATTTGACCCTAGTCAGAACAGGATTAAGACGTAAAGGCCACATATGTGGCTAAAAAGCACAATACTGATGCATACAGCTTTGGTAAAACAAATAGTCAGAAGAGCTTTGAAGAGCTATTGCTGCCAGTAGAGACCAACTTCTGTCTTCTGACAAGAGTATTAACCTTTTGAAACTCTGATCCAGGTGCCTCATCAGTTCTGTGATAATTCTCTCTCTCACCATCCATGTGCACATTACACTCACGCTATTCCATTTGCCAGCCAGGTCACAGGGCACCGCTGCTCCGAGCTCATTTATGGTTTGATTTCACACATCCTTCATCCGTTTTCTTCAGTCTTAAGAAAGCTCAGCTCCTGCACAGAGGCCAGATTTTTTTTACAAAAGCGCTTAAGCTCCCGGAGTCTCTTCTTGTTCTCAATGGGAGATGAACCCCTTAGAAAATGTCAAATCTCCATTTAGAGTGTGCGGCTCTGTTGGAAATTCGACCCTTGGTGTTTCAGAGAGCATTCCATACCCACGTGCTGTGTCCATGGAAATGGTTTTGCAGCTGAAAAGGAGTCCAATAATGCACAACTGCATCCTTTACGAGTGGTCTGGAAGTGGACGAAGCATGCTCCCTTTTGTCAGCTAAAAAGAATGCAAGCTAGCTACCTCTCAAGAGTGCAATTAACCTTCTTATTTAGATAAGAAATCTCAGGTATTTTGTGGGTGATAGTACACTAATGGCTGCACAATCTCCTGATTAGATTTATCCCCATGTCACCCCAATGGGGTGGTGTTATCACCTCCATCTTGTGGATAAGGAGCTGAAACAGGGAGATGGATTAAATTAAATCACCCAAGGTGCACAGAAAATCTTCACTAAAACTGTCAGCGGACCCAGGATTCTGCTCAGCACTTGCCAATGAATGTGGACTCTAACACAGATTAATTACAAAATGCCGAAATTACTAATTTATTTTCCAGAATTTAAAAAACCCACCACGCTGACCTCATTTGATTATTTTAAGGAATACACTGATAGCTAGTGATAAGAATGACTGCTTCATTCTAGAAGGGATCCTGATGCTAGACATTAATACAGAAACCTGTCGGCAGACGGAGAACTGCACTATGGGTCTCTGAGAAACCTGCAACAACATTTAGTTTAATACCACACAGCTGCTGCACTTCTTTATAGGGCATATCAGTGGGAAAATCCATTGGAAAAACATCTTCTTTTGTAGGATTGATAATGGGAGGGGTTTTTTTTGTTTTGGTTTGTTGGGGTTTTTTGCCTTAATGCCTTTTAGGTGCTAGTCCTATGAACGCTTGCACCCCTTTGCACCCCAAAGAACAAAGGTGCTCTCAGATATTTCTCAAAGAGATTCTTTTTCCATGTAAAATACTTACACAGAATTGGGTTCTTCAAGACTAGAAACCATCATTTGTGAGTTGGGTAATAGTAATGGATTTTTTCTCTTTGTGTGAATGAAGCAAACTGATATTAGAAGGACCTTAACAAGTCTGACTCTTCTCCAGAAAACCTTTCAGACCTAACTTAAGCATTCAGCCCCTTTCAAAACTTTCTCCACCTACCTTCACTTTTCCTTGTCTGCCCCCCTGGAGCCAGAACCTGCCATGCTCTAAGGGCATAGCTGTGACTATTGCCATAAATCATTCCTGATTTACCGGAGCTGCGTTCCTTCAAGGGTCCTTATCACTGAGACCTGACCCTGGAAATGCTGCTGCACAGCTGAAATGATGCAAAAGCCCTTCCCATTCCACTCTCACTGCTCTGTTTCAAAGGCCATTTCCTTCCTCGTGAGCTGGGAACACGCCACACACGGTTGTGAGAGTGACTGTAATCCTCCAGGGCTGCAGTTTGCTCACAGCAGATTACTTGTCTACAAAGTGTTTTCTCACCTGGGTCGCCTCTTTAAAGGGATTTTCTCCAGCCTGGGTTTGTAATGGTTCTGTAGAACATTTACTACATTGCCATTCACCAGCATGAAATCCGTGCTCCATATGAGTTCATCAGCTACAGCACAGCAACTTCCTAGACATCCTGCTATGCCCAAGGTGCAATTCTTAAATCCAATTTTCTCCACTTTAAGGCTGGCTGTCACAGTTTCCATTTGAGACTAATTCAGTAGCTCAATTTTAGAATCTGTTACTCCCAGCAATTTTAGCAAGACTGGTCTAATAAAGGCAATTTTTCAAAGGTGAGCTGGTGCGGTTCTTTGTTTCTCTCTTTGTCTTGCAGGCAAATTATTTATGTTTAGTGCACACTAGGAGGACCTCCAATGCTGGACCAGCACTATCCTTCACACAGTGTGATATGTTACCATCCTGCCCTCCAGGTGCTGTATTTTCTCCCCCAGAGAAGAAAAGCAGGCTGGTATTTCTAACACTGTCACCTGCAGGTTTCTGTTCTGCTTCTACCTCCACTACTAAGACGCTGTGTAGGGCCAGTGCTTCATCTTCTGTGCCTCAGCCCCTTTACCCCCAAAGTACAGATAAAATGGGTATTGCCACAAAGGGCACTATTGTTGCAGGAAGGAGGGAACACTTCTGGTCTGACCAAAAGTGAGAGAGCAAGCCAGAATTCACAATTTCAGTATTTCCATCCCAATGATCTTGCTTGTATTAACTGGAGCTATTTCTCCTACAGGAGCAGTCACCTCCCTTCTTGCACTGTTTCAGAATCACCCACAACCAGTAACAGCTCAAAAGTCCTTTATGGTCTGTCTCACCCATTCTCGAATATGTTCCTCGGTGGTGTTCTGCACTCTCTGCTTTTGCAACTGGTGCCCATCTTTGCTAATTAGCAACGGTGTCATTACAGATCTCCAATCAGTGAAAAAGGCCACCACAGGATCCTGTACCAGACACACCCTGAAAGAAAACACTGCACCTCTCCCAGTGGGTTTATAGCGTGCAGGTGACCATGGGGCTGTATATGGATGCACAGAGTTCCAGGTAAAAGGTGATGATCAGGTAACAGTTCTAGGTAAAAAATTATGGTTTGGTAACACTTCTAGGTAAAAGGTGATGATCAGGTAACAGTTCTAGGTAAAAAATTATGATTTGGTAACACTTCTAGGTAAAAGGTGATGATCAGGTAACAGTTCTAGGTAAAAAAATTATGATTAGGTAACACTTCTATGTAAAAGGTGATGATCAGGTAACAGTTCTAGTTAAAAGGTGTCGATCAGGTAACAGTTCTAGGTAAAAAAATTATGATTAGGTAACACTTCTGTGTAAAAGGTGATGATCAGGTAACAGTTCTAGGTAAAAGGTGTTGATCAGGAAACTGGCTCTTACCCAAACAATTCCGGACATCGTGTATGACTGGTTAATCCCCTTTCTTCTCCTGAATAGCAGCCATGGATTGATGCACACAACACCCCAGACAGCTTTAGTCCCGGATTCCTCACAAGGGACCATCTCAGCACATTCCTGACACCAACCCAGCCTGCTTAGCCCAGGGCAGGCAGCCACGGCAGCTCCCGGAGCACCAGCAGCTGCAGCCACCCCTTGCCCAAGGGGAAAGCACGCTGGGACAGAAGGGATTGCCCTTCTCCCTTCTCTCCCTCCAGAGAGGAGAGGGAAAGCTGCAGGGCAGCGATGCCGCCGCAGCCTGAGCGGTGCTGGGCTGGATGCAGATAAGGTGAGGAGACCTGTGCTGCCCCTTTGTTCAGCTGCTATCTCCTGCCCTCCAGCAGATACACATTTACAAACTGCCGTGGGGAGTTCTGAGCGCCGCTCAGAGAGAAATCAGTGATGAACTTCGGCTGCAAAGTCCGGCTGACTGGAGAGATTTCCACCGAGGAGGGAGAGCCTGGTGTTTCTATAGCCTTAAGGCACAGGATTTTTGTAGGATCCCAGGGCCTGTCCTACATATAATGAAAACCACAATGACAAACAGAGTCCCTTAGGTCTCTTAGGAATAGAAAATAAGGACTCAGGCCTGAAAATTAACTTTTTTCCCCCGCCCTTGCCTACACAGAGCTTCGTCTGGTGGGACTGGAATTCCCCTACATGCTCCCAGAATCCCAGCTAACTGGGTGGCCTTTTGCTAAACTACAATTTCCTCCTCTTTTGTAATGATGGTAAAACAGGAGCAGATCAAGGCACAGACAAAACTGAATTTTGCCACCCTGAGAAGTGGGAGGTGAGTGAAACCCAAGCTGCTCCCACTGCCAAGCCCCAGAGGGGTCAGCAAGGTTTTCTGCCCTTGAAGGTGTAGTGGGGCACAGAGACACATGGCCTGCACAAATATTTGATAGTATGGGTAAGTTCATGGCCATGTCCTTTTTCTCACTGGTAGCAAGGGGCAGAAAGACAACACATCACAAAGATGCATTGATGTGATGCATACAAAGAAGATGTCAGTGAAAATTTGGAGAAAAACATCTTTTGTGCTTGCTAGTGTGATAGAAGATAAAAGCCAACGAACCATCTTCCCCAAAAATTAAGGTATAATTTCTTTTGTGTGTGTGTTAAAAGACAGCTCTTTGTGAAACTGCATCAGTTCCTAAGATTACATGGAATTTAAGATTTTTCTAGTACCTAAGGAAAGCACATGTGTACAGATAAAATGAATAAACCTGTAAGTCAGAATAAAAAAAAGTTATTGTCGTTCCTTTTTTTTTTTTTTTTTTTTTTTTTTTTTTTTCCCTAGCACCTTCTTGTATAGGTAGTTCAAAAATATCTTTTAAAAAAACAAAAACCAAATTATTCCCGGGGCCGGGAGCGCCGGGGCCGCGGCGCCACCTGGCGGCGCTGGGGAGCACGGCCCGGCCTCGGGGACATCAAAAACGGGGTTATTGCCCCAAAACGGGGTTATTGCCCCAAAACGGGGTTATTGCCCCAAAACGGGGCAAGGGAGCTGGAGATGAAGAACGGGGTTATTGCCCCAAAACGGGGTTATTGCCCCAAGACGGGGCAAGGGAGCTGGAGATGAAGAACGGGGTTAT
>VZTX01025453.1:0-52456 GCA_013400915.1 Pardalotus punctatus
CGCTCACCCCCTGTCCCCCCCATGCTGCCCCACGACCCCACGCTCATGTCCACGTTCCCATGTCACCCCTCCCAGCGCCACGCCCACGGGAGATGTGCGCAAGCTCCCTCTCTCCCCGCCCCAGCCGTGCCCCGCCCCTGGGGAACACGCGTGGACCCCCGAGGGTGGGCACCCCAGCCCCCGGCGTGTCCCCGCGTTCGGAGCAGGGGGGACACGCGAGGTGCTGGTGCCTCCCTCGGGCCCCCGCCCCGCGGCAGCCCCGGCCTTGTGCAATCCCGGCCAGTGCCTGTTTACTGCCTTCGGCTCCTCCTCCTCCACATTAGGCGGGCAAAGTCCCCCTCCAGCCCGGGTGTCCCGGCGGTGGCAGGGGCTGAGGGCTTGGAGCCGCCACCCGCATGGCAGAGTCACAGTGCACAGTCACCCTGGAGAGTCCCCCCACGGAGGGGGAACGGGTGCCACGTGCCCTGTCCTGTTCTGGGCAGGGCAGCACCCCAAAGACACCGCTCGTGTGCTGGAGCCCAGCACATCCCAGCAGCTCCCAGTTGTTGCTGGTTGATTTACCAGCGTTGTCCAGTGCCCATCCCGCTCCCGCGCTCGGTGCTGCGTGAGACCACCCCGGGTACCCGCACCCGGCCACTCGTGGGTGCAAAAACCAAGGCAGGTGCACAGGGACCCACGCCATGTGGCAAACACCCAAATTTGGCCTAAAACCAGAAAAACCGGTTGAGAAAGCAGCAATGTCCCAGCGGGGTCTCCTGGAAGGGCCAGGACCTGCACCCAGCAGGTGCCACCAGCCTTCAGGTGTCAGGGGGGACCCGGGATCCTGGGGGACACCCACACAGCTGGGCACTGCCTTCATTTTTTACTTTTCTTCCTTTCTCCTCATCCGTGGAGAAGGGCAGGATACAACTTGGGGGAGAAACTGGCCAGGGTGGGAAATGGATCTTTGAATCCCATCATCCTGGGGCTCCGGCCACGGGGGCCAGGCTGCACCCCACAAACAGGGCACAGGGGCTTGCACGGGGCGGGGGTGAGGCTGGAGTGTCCCGGAGCCGGGGACACCGGTGCCGAGAGGGGCACCAGCAGCAGGCTCGGCCCCTCTGCGGGGTCTCGGTCCACCGGCACGGGGGTCTGTGCAGCCCCGGCGCTCGAGGCTGCCCCACCACGGGACACCAGCCCGGGCCAAGCCTGCGGTGAGCTCGCCCGGTGTCAGAGGGTCACCCCAAAGGGGTGAGCACAGCACCCAGGGTGGGTGTCCCGGCCTGAGAGGGGCACACAGCAGCGCGTGTCCCCTCTCCGCAGCCACGCCGCCGGCCGCGTGGGAAAGTGTCGCTGTCGCTTTAAGGGCGGAGGGTGGCGGCCCCTTTAAGGCGGGGGGGCCGGGGGGGATCAGCTGCCCGCGCACGGCCGCGGGGCCGCGCCGACACGGTGGGTGCGCGCCGCGGGTGGGTCCCCGGCCACCCCATCCATCCCCGCATCCCCGCCCGGGATCCCCCGCCCCGCCGGGGTCCCCGTCCCCGCCCGCACCGCAGCCTCCCTGTCCCCTCCCTGCCCTCGGGTGCGCCCCCTGCTCCTCCGTGGGCTGTGGGCGCCATCGCCCCCTCCCTCCGCTCGGAGTGGCCCCGGGGCTGAGCCCCCCCGGCGGAGGCTCAGCTTGCCCGCGGTGGGCTCTGCTTTTTATCCTTTTAAATTTTTTTTCATTAATTTTAATTTCCATTTTTATTATTAATTTTTAACCCCTCCTCGCCCCGCCCGGGGAGCGCGGGATGGGGGTCCGGGGGCAGCCCCCGCTGTCTCCCGCCGAGGGCCGCTGCCGGCCGTAGGTGTCCCCCGGGGCTGTCCCCACCATGGGGCAGGGGACCACGGGGCTGGCCGGGGTGCTCAGCCTGGCCGGGGCACTGCCAGCCGGGACCCCGCTGCTGCTGGACACGGTCCCTGCCGGGGGGGATGCCCTGAGCCACGGACGGGGTCCGGATGTAAGTCTGGGGGCTGCGGTGGGCTTGTGGGGAGCCGGGAGGGGTTTGGGCGCTGTCGGGGTCCCGTCCCGTCCCTCCTTCCCCTGTCCCCGCCATCGCAGCGGGGATCTCACCAGGATTTCCTCCGCTCGTTGCTGGTTTTCTCCTCCGGAACCCTCGCCGCTTGCCAGGCCGGCGCCTTCCCATGGACGGGCTGGGTGTGGGCTGTGTGGGGACAGGCGTGGGGTGGGGACATGGGTTTCCACCCTCGCTGGCCCTGGCACAGCCTTTGATCCACGCACGTGTAGCACAGATGGGGAAACGGAGGCAGGGATGACAAAAAGCAACCCCACAGAGGGTAGGGGGCCCCAAGGCAGTCCCCGGGGTGGGCGGTGGGTGCTGGGGTGGGCATGGGACTCAGGTGCCCGGCCAAGCGCCCGCCCCTGTGCCCCACAGTGCTGGGAGGTTCGGAAGCACAACAGCTCCGAGTGGTGCCACTTCATCCGGAGCAACCCCGACTGCCGGCTTGACGGGGGCTTCCTCGACTACCTCAACGGGGTCTTCTGTGTGTTCCCGCCGCAGCTGCTGCCCCTGGCTGTCACCCTCTACGTAAGGACAGGAGCGGGGCTGTGCTGGGGGTGCTCCACTGGGGGGATGTGGGGTGGGGACACCACTGACCCCATTCTGTGCCACCCCTGACCCTGCAGGCTCTCTGGCTCCTGTACCTGTTCATCATCCTCGGTGTGACAGCGGAGAAGTTGTGAGTGGCCCCGCAGAGGAGGGGACTGTCCCCAGAGTGACCAGCAGTGCTGTGGTCCCCAAGCAACCCCATCACCTCTCTCTGTCTCCTTCTCTGCCCTTCCAGCTTCTGCCCCAACCTGTCAGCCATCTCCACCAACCTGAAGCTGTCCCACAACGTGGCAGTATCCTTGGCAGATCACAGGGGGGGATGTGGGGACAGGGTAGGGGAGGTGGCAGTGACAGGGTCACTTTGTGTCCCCACGGCACCATGCCAGAGGAAACCAATTTGGAGCACGAGCTGGAGGTCACAGAGGGACAAGTGGTCATGTGCTGATACTGGGCAGGAGTGCACAGCACCCATGTCCCCACAGGGAGGAGGCCCCCAGGCCTTTTCCTTGACGTCCCCTCTCCATGGTGTCACCTTCCTGGCCTTTGGAAATGGGGCGCCCGATGTCTTCAGTGCTGTGGTGGCCTTCTCGGACCCCCGCACAGCGGGGCTGGCTATCGGGGCCATCTTTGGTAAGGGGACCCCACTGCCAGCTCCTGAGGAACTGCTGGCTTGGGACAGGGTGCTTGGGATGTTATTTTGGAGCTGTGGGACGTCCCCATGTCCCATTGCGTTGGCAGGTGCCGGTGTGTTTGTGACCACGGTGGTGGCCGGGGGCATCGCCCTGGTCAAGCCCTTCACGGCCGCCTCCAGGCCCTTCCTCAGGGATGTCATCTTCTACATGGTGGCCGTGTTCCTCACCTTCATGGTCCTCTACTTGGGCAGGATCAGGCTGGGAGAGGCTCTGGGTGAGCGCTGTGGGGTTTGCGGGGGGTGGGAGCAGCCTGGGGTGATGGGAGCATCCTGGGGGTGCCGTTACCCCCCCGTCACTCCCCATCCCAGGTTACCTGGGGCTCTACGTGTTCTACGTGCTCACCGTGGTGCTCTGCACCTGGATTCACCGGCGGCAGCGGGGGGACGGGCCAGCCCCCCCCGGAGCTTGGGAGCCAGGTAAGGGCTGCCAGACTGGGGTGGGACCCCCGCTGTGCTGGGGTCCCCTTCCACTGCCCCGTCTGCTCCTCTTCCCCCCAGAGATGCCGACAGACGTGGAGGAGCCGGAGCCCTCGGGCACAAACAGTGGGGACTATGGTGCGTTGTTCCCTGCGGGCTCGGGGCTGGCTCTGCTCCGTCCTTGGGGTCCCGGTTGTCACTGAGCCTGTGGGGTGGCCATGGCCGAGTGCCACCCCGGGGCAGAGGGATCTCCCTGGGGACACACAGAGGGAACTGCAGCCCCCCGCTGGAGGGGCTGGGGGGCACAGAGAGCCCCCCAGCCTGCTGAGCCACCGTGGCCCCTCACAGGGGAGGAGTACCGGCCCCTGCTGCCCTCCCGGGAGAGCTCCCTGCGCATCCTCGCCACGGCCCTCAGCCCCCTGGACTACCGCAAGTGGAGGAGGAAGTCTTGGTACTGGCGGCTCTTCAAGGCCTTCAGGGTGAGCAGGGGGGACACGAGCCAGGAGGAGCCCCCCAAGGGGCATCCCTGTCCCTGCTGGCCCTCGGGGCTCTGTCCCCCTGCGGATTTGCGGTGGGGATGGTGGGACAGGAGCAGGGCATGGGGCACCTGCCAGGGGGTCCCACACAGGTGTCCCCCATCCCAGATGCCCGTAGAGCTGGTGCTGCTGCTCACCGTTCCCGTTGTGGACCCCGACAAGGATGACCTGAACTGGAAGAGACCCCTGAACTGCCTGCACATCCTCACCAGCCCCCTGCTCTGCGTCCTCACCCTCAAGTCGGGCGCCTGTAAGAGCCTGGGACAGCCCCAGCTGCCAGAACGGGCTGGGACTGGGGTGGCCACCAAAGCCTGGGGGCTGCAGGAGCCCTTCAGAGCTGGGTCCCTGTTGTGGGGGGGAGGATGGGAAGTGAAGAGCAAAGCTGGGGGCTTGATTTGCAGCTGATTTGCACCCCCCCCAGGGGTGGCGGGCTTGGGCCCCCAGAATCCAGGTCCTGGGGGGAAAATGATTGATGCCCCCTCTCTGACCCTGTGCAGATGGGCTGTACCAGATCGAGGGTGTGTTCCCAGTCTGGGGACTGGTCACACTGGTTGCCTCTGCCCTGGCGCTCATCATCTTCATCAGCACAAGCAACGAGGAGCCACCCAAGTACCACTGTGTAAGGTGTCCCCCGGCCCTAAAACCCACCAGGGACCAGCCCAGCCTGCTCTGGACTGGGCTGAGGGTCCTGGAGGCAGAGCAGGACCTCTTCCCCAGCCCTTAGTGTCCCCAGGAGGGAGTGGCTGGAGGTGTGCAGGGTCCTGTGGGATGCACCCAGGCCCAGCTTGCTTCTCCTCCTGTCAGGTGTTTGCCTTCCTTGGGTTTCTGGCCAGCGCCATGTGGATCAACGCCGCGGCCATGGAGCTGGTGAACATCCTGCGCACCTTGGGCATCATCTTCCAGCTCAGCAACACCGTGCTGGGCCTCACACTGCTGGCCTGGGGCAACAGCGTCGGTGGTGAGGCCTTTGGTGGTCCCCAGGGCCGCCCTGGCACACCCTGGGGTCCCCCAGCCATCCCCAAGGTTCTCCCTTTGTCCCTCCACAGACACCTTCTCCGACCTCACCATGGCACGGCAGGGCTACCCCCGCATGGCCTTCTCCGCCTGCTTCGGGGGCATCATCTTCAGTATCCTTTGGGTGCCAGGGCTGGGGTGGGGGCACGTGGGCAGCAGCTGCCTCAGTGTCCCTGCTACAGCCCCGGGACAGCCCCTGGTGCTGTGGGACCAAGAGAGGATCCCTCCCAGAGTCCTTCCAATGCCAGCAACCCCCCCAGTGCTCCCACAGTCTGGAGGGACCAGTGAGGGATTGGGGAGGTGCAGGGACAGAGCCAGCAGCAGCCCTTGTCCCCAGAGCTGTCCCAGCCCCAGCAGGGCAGGAGTCTGGGCTGGAGTGGGGCAGATTTGGGATGTGCCAAAGGGAAGGACGAGAAGAGGCTGTGCCTCCCTCGGGTGGGTTTGGTGGTCCCCAGCCCAGGCTGAAGCCTCTCCTCCACAGGCAGGGAATGTTTTAGCTGGGAACGGCCAGGAGGTGCAGGAAGGAGGAGGCTGTGGGGCAGAGGGAGGTGGTCAGTGCTGTTGCTCCCCCAAGCTCTCCCGTGCCGTGTGTCCACCCTGAACGTACCCCAGACATCCTGGTGGGCGTGGGACTGGGCTGCCTGCTGCAGATGACCAGCAGCCAGCCCCTGGTGAAGGTAAGGCCGTGGTGACACGGTGACACGGGTCAGGCTGGCAGCAGGACCCCGCTGTCACCCCACATCACTGCCCCTCTCCCCACAGCTGGAGCCCGACAGCCCCCTGGTGTGGGTGCTGGCCGGGGCGCTGGGGCTGAGCCTGGTGTTCTCCTTCGTGACGGTGCCGGCGCAGTGCTTCCAGCTGGGAAAGGCCTATGGCGTCTGCCTCATCACCTACTACCTGGTGTTCCTGTGCGTGGCCCTGCTCACCGAGTTCAGGGTGATCCATTTCTCCAGCCCCTGAGCTCCAGCCCTGGGTGTCACCATCCCCTCCCCTGTCCCTGGCAGGGGGGACAAGGGCACCTCGACCTCAGCCGTGCTGCTGGAGGTGCCAGCCCTGCCCTCGGCTTCGCTCTGAGGAGAGGGGGTGGCTGTGCTTTGGGGAAGGAGCTGTCGGTGCCCACATCCTCCCCTCACTCCGTTTCATCCCTGTAATTTAAGGAACTCGGGACAGGAGCCACATCCAGGCTCTGGCTGTGTCTGATGCTGGCGGCAGGAGCAGAGGATGGGGAAGCTGCAGCTCAGGGGCACAGCAGGAGAGGCTTTGCCTCCTCAGCCGCTCCACCTTCCCCTCCCCAGCTCCATGCGGCTGCTCCAGGACAGAGCCGGGGCCGTTGTGCCACAGGGGGTGACTCTGCCACTGCCCAGGGACACGTTTGTCCTTGGGAAGGCCTCTCCCTGGTGGCACCGTGCGCTGGAACAGCAGACAGGGCAGAGCCAGACAGGGCTAAGGGGACACAAAGCTCCAGGGTTTAGTGCAAGCAGAGCCTGAGGGAAAACAAACACCAAACCAAGGGAGGCTGGTTTCCCCTGCTTTTTTTAGCAATGTTTTTTCAACCTGAGTTTCAGATCCTACTTTTCTCCTCCTTCTGGGGTGGGTAGAGCTGTAGGAAAGGACGGGGAGGTTTCCACACACAGTGTTGACCCTCTGGCAGGACTAGATTTAGGCACTGTAAAAAAAATTGCAATAAAAAAAACAAAACAACAAAACAAACACAAACCCAACCTTGACTTTTGCCTGGTGCAAGGGGCGTTTCTGCTGCTCTGCTGTGACACAGCCCTTAGTCAGCACGGAGCCGTTGGAGGGCAGTGGGAACAGCCAGGGCTGAGCCAGCCCAGGACCCCGGGACGTTCAGAGTGGTTTTCCCAAGGGATGGAGAAGTGGTTTCCAGCAGCTGATGGCCCAAGCGAAGTCACATGAGCCGTCACGTTGGGAATGGCCACGGCACGGGCAGGGCATGGGGTCAGCACCGCTCTGTCCCTGGGGACAGGGACACCTGCACGGCTGCCCATGGTGCCAGGAGAACGGAATGGTCCCAGGGCTGGTGGTTCTGCTCCCAGCTGGAGGCTCCACAGGACACAGGCTGGAAAGCAAATTGTCATTCCAGAGGGACACCCACATCCCTGCCCCGTGGGAGAGATGGTGTTGTGCAAGCACAACTGTCAGACCTGGTTGCTGCTCCCTTCCTGCTGAGCATTTCTCCTTTTTCTAACAGACACCAGCAGCTTTCACAAAAAACAACGCTCCCTGTGCCTGCAGCCATTGGCTCTGCCCTGACCCTGCTCCGGCAGCTGCCAGAATGATCCGGGACACAACCCCCACTTCCTGCCACAAGCAGGGCTAAAGCAATCGAAACCACGGCCAACGGCCCAGGACAGAGGGACAGGCTCAAACACCCCTTCTGGCCTTGCCACCGCACTGGGCAGCCTTAAAAAATGCAACTTTGAATGAATTATCTTGGTGTTTAGGGAAAAACTTGGCAGGGGGAAGGCAGAATGGAAGCCGGGCTTTGTAAAGTCCTGGAGCAGGAACACAAAATATTCCCACCACAAGCACTTGACACTGGAGAGGGTGGGCAGGCTCCTCTTCAAACTCTGGAAATGCTCCAGCCTGGCCAAACTCCACCTCTGGAATAACAAGGGAAGGAGGAAAGGAAGCCGCTGCCTTTACAAAGCCGAGGATGCTCTTTATTAGTGCGCCTGAAAAAAATCTAGAGAACATCTGACAGACACGTCCATAAAATCGTGGTTTTTTTTATAAACAAAACGCCAGCATACAAAATCCTGCAGTGCTTCCTCCCGTGCTCCCTACAAAATGATTGTCTCCGTCGTCAGTCTGTGTGTCGGGGGAGGGAGAGGAGGATAAATAGAAGGGGATGCCCCGTACTCAAACTTGGTTTCCTTCCAAAATCATCTGGAAGAAGCAAACTCCTGCCGCCCTCCGTGGGGTACAAAAATAATGAACACAGTGGGAATGAGGGGGAGGATCAACACTGTGGAGGCAGCACCCTGACCCCAGCCCAAGCCCTCCAGGGAGCCCTGCTCCTGCATGGCCAGCAGGTCAGTGCCCCCCTCAACACAGCTCCTTTCACACCCAGAAAACACCCCAAAAAAAAAAAAAAATTAACTGACAGCCCTGCCAGGAGAAATAGGCTGGAGGGGAATGTGGAGATTAAACACAGCCACATTTTTTTCCCCACTAACGTTCACAACGCTCATTCATCCTGCCCACAACTTCAAGCACAATAAACACCATCTCCTGCAGCCCCAGGATTAATCTGGATAAAGCTCCCGGGCTGCGACTCCACATGGAGCGACTGCAAGAGCAACAACCGCGCTGCTCCTTAATTTGTGGGTGAATTTAAGGTTTGGAAAACAGCCCTTTAAGGTCCTTCACGGGTCAGCTCAGAAGTAGTTTCATACCTGCAAGTATCCAGAAGGGAAACAAAGAGTTGCCGTGAGGCACCCGGGGAATTTGGCAAGGGTGTGTGTGTGCTGCCTGGAAAGCTGCTCACCCACCCCTTCCAATGCTCCCACCGTGCCATGGAGGGAGAGTTTTACAGAAGCAGCTCTGTTTTGCCTCCTTCTGAAAGTCTCAGCCAGTCAGGAAATGCTCCTGAGCTGCCCAGGTAGGATCAGCCCTCTCCTGCTGTCCTTGTGCCACGTGGGGAGCCCACCAAGGAAAAGACAGGGACGTGGGACAGAGGGAATGGGGACAGAGATCTCCCATGCCTGATGCACCTGAGGAAGGGGGAAGCCTCCCCAGCTTAGTCCAAACCTGAGGAAAGATCAAACAGCAAGAGGTGAGGGAAGCTCCCAGCTGCCAGGGACTTCCAGCCCTCAGCACTGACAGGGAAAAGAGGGACAGGTTCCAGAAAAATGATGGTGCAACTGCCACAACAAGCGTGGCAGAGCTGGGAAAGGATCCCTTTCCCCCCTTCCTCCCCACCCCTCAGCTCCCAGGCGTGGCAGCTGCAGAAAAGCAGATGGGTGAGAACCATCACCTTCCACATCCCTCCTGCATCCAAAATCCAGGGGAAGAGCAGAGCTCTTCAGTGGATCTTCCCACGACCTGACTGAGCCAATGTTTTCCAGCCTGAGGAACGTCCCTGCAGGGGAGGAGCCCCATTCTGCTGAGACTGGCTCAGCTGTCCAGAGCCAGGACTGACCAGCAGGGCTATGTGAAGCCCAGGAGCTCTCCTTAATCCAGAGCCAGGCAGAAAAAAGCCAGACTCGGAGCTGCAAAACCTTCCACTCTTCCTGTCAGGCATTTATCTGAGCTAGGGACCAGACAGAGAGGTTTTACAGAGCAGGAGGCCAAGCAGCAGAGCCCAACAACCACATCACCCTGCAGGATCCCCCTCCCTGAACACACAGGAGCTTTGGGGTGTGCAGAGGTGGTCCCAAGGCTGGGCAGTGCCACGGGCAGGACTGACCAGCAGCAATGCAGACACAGCAGAGTCTCCAAAGCCCTGTCCCACCAATGGTCATGCCCTCAGTTCTGCCTCAGAACTGCTCAGGGACAGCTAAATTCAACAATCAGAGCTGGAGCTACTACAGGGAGTGCATCTAGGTGTGGGAAAAAGGAGGGGGAGGGCAGCCTGCCCTTCTAAAAGTGCTGAGATTTCACACCACCTCCCCCTTCCTTTGCAGAAGGAAGGTGGAGAAGAAACAAAAACTCACTCCCTGATCTTTTATCCCTAGGTTAATGGTACCCTTTGAGCAAAAGGGATCTTCGAAAAGGGCCGAAGTTTTAATATTAAAGCAGGGGACTTTAGCAAATTCCCTGCTGTTAATGGATTACACGTCCCTTTCCCCAAGGTCTGTTAGTGGTAAAACAAGCAGCAGGAGCTGGAGCCTGGGCTCAGAGGGACAAGGGCTCTGCTCTGCCCAGATGTGCTGAGCACGGGCTCAACCTGTGTGCAGCAGCCTTCCCCAGAGTCCCCTGGGCCTCTGGCTCTCCAGCCCCGCCCTGCTGGGGGAGAGGTTCGATCCCTACACCGGTACACGGACAGATCTATATACACCTCCCGAAATACAGGCTGGGAGGGAATGCTCTAGGTTATTGCATAGAAGGTGGCTCGCATTAGCTAGGCCTAAATGACAGTCTGGGAGCGCTGTCGGAGGCTCAGGGGCTTCAGAGAGCTGCTGGAAGCAGATGCAGGCTCTTGCAGTGGTGTCTGAGATTCCTCTTTCCTGGAGTGCTCCTCATACCATTCCTGCAACGGGAGAGCAAACAGGGATCAGGCTGGGCCCCACACTGTGCCCCCAAAAGGGAAGGGCCTTCTGTCACTCTGCTTTGTGAGGGGACATTTTTTCAGGCTCTTTCCAAAGCCCTGGACACGGCCTGAACTCCTGGAACAACACAGGGAACTGCAGCACGGCTGTGGTGGATGCACCGAGATCCTGCCACCCACAGCCCAGGCAAACGTGGGCAAGCAAAGACCCCTCCCTCAGGATGCTCCTCCTGAACATTTGGGGCTCGAGTAATGCTGTTCCCATGGTGGCTGGGATTTGCAGAGCTGCTCCTGATGCTGGGCAGCACCCAGGGTGTTCCAGGATGTCACAGCCCTGAGTCACAGACCAAGCAGAGAGCTCCTCTGCAGCCCCATGGTCAATAACACGTTTATTTTCCTGTGGGGGACTCAAGATTCATCCCCAGTCTGTCTGCTCCAGGGACAAAGGACAGATTCAAACCGTTACAAGATTAATTCCAATAATTACATTAGCCCATGACCTTCAACTACCTTTGGCAAGACAGTGACCAAGCCCACGGCAGAAAGCTCCTGACCACAGAGGGCACTGGCAGGAAGGTGCTAAAAACCCAGGGAATCTGCTGACTTCTGTGTTTCCCACCTTGCTCAGGCTGCGAAGCAGCTCTGCCTGGGACAAGCCTCGGTCTGTGTGTCAGACAGACACGCCTAAGCCCAAACACAACCACATTCCAGAGGTTTAAGAGCTCCGTGCTCAGCAGCCAAGCCCAGGCAGCACCAAGCAGTGCTCAGAGCCCCGGCACACACCCGGGGAGGCCAGGGCAGCTCAGCCAAGCAGAAGGGCCTGGGCACAGCCCCACGTGGCTCCTGTCACTGCTGACACGCCTGCACCCACCCAGGAGCTCTGCTGTCTAACAAAGCCCTGCTCTCAGAGGAAGGCAGACCCCAGGGCTGGAAAGGATGGGCTGTTATTCCAGGGAATGTTCTCCCCACAGACCTGGTGCACCCCCAGCTCAGGCCCACGCTCACCTGTATCTCCTCCTCATACATCTTCATACTCAGATCACTCTTGGTCCTCGACCTGCGTCCCAGAAACACCGCTGACATTTGCTGAAGAGTTGGGGGAAGAAGGAAAAACAAACAAACAAAAAAAGACATTCATCAGTCAGTGAGCAGCTGGATCTGTCCTGGAACTTCAGGCATCCTTCCTGTGGACACCCATGATCCACTGAGGAGCTCAGGCCATCCCAGGCTCCTTCTGGTGCCACCTGAGAGACTGCAGAACCTGCCCTGCATCGTGGTGATACAGGAATAGAAAGGCTATTATTAAAACAACCACTCAGCTCCTCCCAGATGCATGAGACAACAGTTCTGAGACAAGAGCTCACTTTCCCAGTCCAGAATGTTTTAGAATGGAAGCATAAGCAGTGCCACAGAGAAAGGGAGGACCTGGAATCGATGCCATCATGTTGCTGCATAATGGTCCAGGACAGTCCTGTCCTCAGGTGTGTGATGGCACAGAGAGAGAGGCAGGAGAATTACAGGACATTGGCTTCCTTAGAGAAAAAGAAATGTGCTTTTTTTCCAGTCAGCACCGGGCCAGGACAGCTCTAAAGGAAGTTTACAGGGAAAAAACTTTGTCAAGGCAATTCAAGGAGCAGCTGTTACTTTTCTGGAGCAGCAGAACTTTGTGATGCTGCAGAGTCCCTCCAGCAGCTCAGCCCTGAACACTACAAAGGCAGGTGGATCTTCTCCCTTCAGGCAGCCCCAGTGGCCCTGGCACACCTCCCTCTCCTGAAGGGGAAAGCTCTCAGTGTTTCCTCTTACCCCGTATTTGTCCATCTGCAACACGATCTTCTGCAGCTGGGCTGTTTCAGTGGCAGCTGAAGTCCTCTTGTACAGCTCAATTATGCCAATCACCTCCTCCTTGGAGATCTCCTTCTCCAGCACAATGCCATTATCTTCTGGAGAGGCAAGAAACAGAAAGAGGGAGGGAAAAAGAGTCCCCAAGATGAGTATTGCTTCATCAGCTGCTATAATAACCATGGAAGGCAAAGCCCAAAGCACACAGGACCAAGCCAGGGGTCAGGTACAGCCTGTACCTGCTTTTGTGACTAGAACATGGATCTGCTTGACCCCCAGTAAGGCAGGGAAAAAGTTAACCAGTGTGTGTGGCCAGCAAACTTTCTGGCCCAAACTGTTCTCTCAGCTTTTTAAAACATCAGGCTCCTTGGTAGCTTAACAAAAAAAAAAAAAAATCTCGTTTTTTGCTTGCCTGTAAATTGATTAATAATCACATAAATAATAATATTAGTGACACTGGTTTAATACAAATGATTCCTCTTCCCTTCCTGCAGGGTCTCTTGTTGAGCTTTGCTGCATCATTGCTGCAATGTTTCCTAGAAATCTTTCATGAATTAACACATGGACTTCCCGTTTTCAAAGGATTTGGTTGAAATGGCTCAAGTAGTTGAAGTTCGTATGTGTGTGTGCCCAAACATGTATAAAACCCATATAAATACACCCCCACACACTTTTTTTTGGGGAGTTCTGGGGGATAAATGAGGGGCAGAGCAGAAAGACCAGACAGAAATATCACACAAGGGCAAAAGAATTAGCTCAGGGTGCCATTAAAAAAAAAATTAAAAAAAAATCTGTTTCTTCCTGGCCAGTCTCATTCTCTCCAACAGACACAAAGCAGCAGGGACAGAAGACACAGCGTTGTAGGTCAGCCAGCCCTCAGTTCTGACCTTCTGAATCCTGGTTCTTCCGAGTGTAGTTCATGCGGAAGACAAAAGCATCCAGGATGAAAGCCACGATGATTGTCATCACCACCATGGTCACAATGTAGAAGATCATGAAGTACAGACGGCTCCAGTGAGTGGTTTGGGATGTCACCCCTTCCTGAAGAGCAAAGGGAAGAAGTCAGGAGAGCACAAAAGAAGGGACAGGCACCGTTAACTGCTCATCCACAGACAAAAAGCTGCATGAACACTCTGGTTCTCACTCCTGGCTGCACAGTTGGCCCCAGGGACTGCTTGTGCAATGCTCAATGCCCCAACTGGTCCTTGCAGATAAAAAGAGAGATTTCTACAGGCAAACACACAGAACCTTCAGAGCCTGTGGCTGTGTGAGCCATGAGGACTCAGCTTGGACAGCAGGGTGACAAACTGGAGCACGGGGTGACTTCATCTGGCCACACCAGGAAGCCTGAAAAGGTGCCCAGCAGCATGGCAGGGCTCAAATGCCTCCCAACAGCCATACTGAGCCCATTCCAGTCACCATGGGGGGAAAGCAGTGGTGCTGTGGGAGGTGTGGCCGAGCTGACAGCCTGTGCTGTCTGTAGGGGCTCACTCACCATGATGATGTACCAGTCATTGACGACCGTCAGCTCAAACAGTGTCACTGCACAGGAGGAGGAGAAAACACACACAGATCATTGTCTTATCCACCCTGATCTGTTCCACAGGGATTTTTAGATGAAGTATTTGACAGGGAACACTGGCACAAGAGAGCAACGTTTGAATAAAGACAGCAAATCCAGAGAGAATGCAGACCCTCCCCTCTGCATTAACTTCAGGCAAAGGGGGTCAGACCTGCAGCACGGCTTCATCTCTGGTTTTTATAGAAATCAGACCTGACTCTTCACCAGAGAGCATGGAGACTCTGAAATCTCCAGGAGATAAGCATTCTGCTCACACATTAAGAAAAATCACGGAGAGCAATCAACACATCCAAATTATTCCTCATCAGAGGGTTTAACGAGAGGCATCGCTGTTGGTTCTTTAGAAGGGCAGCGACTTAACGCCCTCCTTAAACACCTCTGGTCTCATCACCAGCCAGAACAGATCTGCTGGCTTCCAGCCGGCTTCAAGAGACCTCTGCTTCCCTTGCAAAGCACAATTAGTCAGCTGGAGCTCTCCAGACAGAAAGAGCAGGATGCTGAGCGAGGTGCATTAGCAGGACTCCCTGGGAGAGTCCCAGGCTCACATGAGCATTAGAGCATTCCAGAGCCAGCCAGCTCTGCAGGAGTGCAGGATAATCTTTGCTAGGGACAGGAGTGCCCTTACCAAAGCTGTTCAGAATGTTGTCGAAGTTGTTGAGATAGTAATAACCTTCTTCCACAACTGTTTTGTTGCCGACTGTGTGATTCACCCAGCGGTAGGAATCGGCGACTGTGCTCGTGCTGGTTGGAAAAACCAGGACAAAGAATCAGCAGAGACTGGAAAAGCAAGGAAAATCTAAGAAGTTATAAATACCAACTCCCCTAGAAGGTGGTGGGAAGGGTGGCAGTTTCTACCCCTTGGCCAACACTCGCCTTTTCCTCTGGATTGAATCCTCTGTCCTTCACAGCTCTGCACAAACCCAGGGAGCACACGGAGTCTTTCTAATTATTCAGCAAATGATACCAGAGGAACTGAGAGTTTGAGCTCACACCCTTACAGCTTGGCATTTCCAAGTGGTCTGCCATCATTGAAGGTGAACAGGGCACAGGACAGCTTAGATTCCAGGACCAGGTGAATTTATGTTGGTCCAAAGGGAGGCCTAAATATCTAATACCCCTGGAGAAGCAACTGGCATCATAGAAACAGAATGGTTTGGGTGGGAAGGCACCTTAAAGCTCACCCAATTCCACCCCTGCCATGGGCAGAGACACCTCCCATTATCCCAAGTTGCTCCAAGCCCTGTCCAGCCTGGCCTTGGACACTCAAGGGATGGGGCAAGAGTATTAAGGATCTCCTGGATTTCTGCCACTTGTTGCCTTAGCTACAAAACCTCATTCAGCCCCATCCTCTGGCCACTTCTCCACAGGGAAACAGAGCTGCCAGGGCTCCCTGCTGCTGGCTGAGCACCAAAGGCACCGTGGAGGGGGCTGGGTTTGAGGTACTCACTTGCAGCAGTTCGGGTACACCACGCCAGCGAAGAACTCCATGCCAACGATGGCAAAGCAATAGTAGAAGATCAGCAGGGTTAAACCCAGGCTGGAGGCAAAAACAGAATGAGTACTGTGCTGCTGAAGAGTTGCTAAGGCAGGGAGACACAAAATCCCAGGCTGGTTGCTCGGGGAGGAATTTCCAGGGGCTGGGAAGCAGCGCTGCAAACACCCCACACCACCCTCCCTGCTGCTGGAGCTCTGCAGTTCTTGGTCTGCTCTCATTCAGGGCATCTTTGGACAAGGAGTTTGCCACTTGCTGAAGGGAGAAACCAAAGAGCAGCCTGGATTCTCTCCCAGGCTGTCCCTTTCTGTTAAATAAAGGTCACTCCACAGCTCCTTTAACAAAGAACACCACACTCTGTGGCTGCCCTCTCCCCATCCTTGGATGCAGGGCTGTGCCAGGAGCAGGGCTCTCCAGGCAGCCAGGGCTGAGGGTGCCCCACTCAAGCACCAGCTGCCTCTGCCCCACCGGGGCACAGCAACGCTGGCAAATGGCTCTGCTGAGGACAGGGAACCGTCTGGGGCTCAGGGGATTCCTGCCAATGTTCTTCCTCTTTCAGCAAGAGCTGGGATGGAGGAGAAAAATTAAAACAAGCAGGGATTCTTAGTTCTGCTCCTAACACAAAAGCAGGAGGAAGCCCAGGGTGCTGGAGTGTTGCTGCTCCAAGGAATTGGCAGATTAATACTCCACTGCAGCACAGGGAAGAATAAGTAATGATTTATCGACAGATCAGAGCATAAATCCCTTTAACAGCTTTGACAGGTCCCAGTCCTGACCCCAAACTTTCCCTCCCCTCTCCCTGCCATCAGCCAAAGAGCAGAGCTTGGTACCTGGCCATGCGAGGGAACAACTCAAACATGGTGTCCAGGACGTTCCTGTAGCGTTTCTTCAGTTTAAACAGCCTGAAAGGAGAGGCCAGGAGTTACCCACACCCTGCAGCCTTCCTGGTGTCGGGGGAAATAGTTCAAAGGAGATTCCCATCTCTCTCTGCCTCCCAGGTGAATGACAGTAAGGTTTCCTGACACCAAACTGCTCTTGCTCCAGTGGTCTCTGCTCACCCAACGATGTCCTGCTGTCCCATCTGAATGTTTATGACACATTCAGCCGAGTGTTTACAGGATTGAGGATCTCAAGGATAAAAAGGCTGTCTTTTTTACACAGCACAATGCAGAAACAGCTATTTACAAAAACTAAAAATCGTAAGAACTTGCACTGGTCCTGTGTACAGGGTCAGGATTCATTCCTGCTTCCCTCAGACACAAGCTTTTCTGTGTTTCCCCCATGACCCAATAAAAATTGATGAAAGAAAACTACACTGTGCCTGCTAATTTAAGATTTGGCAACTCCATCAGCCTTTACAGAGAAACACAGCTGCCAAACAGGCTTTGGCAGGGGAGAAACAGAGAAAACATTATTTTTTTTCCCCTCTTGAGTGTCATGAAGTGTTCTTAAAATCCTCACTGAAGAGCTAAATTACATTAGCTTGTTTTTAATGAAACATTTTGCCTCAAATCTCTTCCCCCTGTGGCTCTGGAGGCGTTTGTGAAGGTGAGTGCACCTCGACACGAGAGGGTTAATCAGCCCCAGCTCCCTGAGCTGCAGAGGGGTTACAGGCCATGGTCTTGCTCAAAGTGTGAGATGCAGTTAGAGCAGGGCAGTACTTCACCCTAGAAAGCAGCATCCTTTGAAAACTGTAATTTCTGGTAATTCAATGGAAATTATTAAACTGGCTCAGCCCGTCTCACCCTGACAGAAGAGCTTTTCTCTGAGCAGCATCAGACAATTTAGAGGAGGTGTAAGAACCCCACGAAGGCAGACACAGGATAATCTGCCCCCAGTAAATCCCTTGATCTCTATTAGAGATCAGCTTAAGCTCCAAAGCACGGGGTTTTCATATCCCATCCCAAGTTTTTGTTATCGTTCATTTTGATAACTCGCGCTAATCTCATTACCCCACGCAATTCCTGTTTGCCATGGTCACATTCCCACAGAGCAATCCCTGCCCTCTCCTGCTAAGGAGCTCGGTCCCCAATGGGATTGATGGAAAACAAGGCTGTTTTTTCCCCCACCTGCTCTCTGGAATTCCAGCCTTTCCCACCTCACCTCAGCAGCTGGAGGGGCCGCAGGACCACGATGAAGTAAAACGGCTCCATGTTAAACGCCAGGGCCATGAGCCCCAGAAATGCAAACAGGGTGACTGAGAAGTCAAAGCTGGAAAGCAAAATAAAACAAAATCAAACAAGAGCAATGATTTATCAGCAGTGTTTCAGCAGAGAAGAGGGACTGCTGCTGCTCCAGCCTAACAAGATGCACGAGGCCAGGGGCAGAAGAATTATAAGAGCTGGGGGATGACCTTCTCTACCTCTCTGAAGGTGGTGTTTCCACCCAAAACCACAAAGTTTTTGGTTTTTTGTTTCCTACCCCAAGACATGAAACACTTACAGATTCCAGCCTGAGGACAGGTACTCCACAGGCCCCAGCCCAGTGGTCTTCAGGAGCAGCTCCACACCATAGACTGCAAAACAAGAGCAATCAGCAATGAGCAGCATCACAGGAAAGGCTCATGGGAAGGTTTGCCCTCAGGATGTGTGGTGTTTTTAGTACAGAATTTCTGAACAGGGGTTTAACAGACCCCACCCAACCTCCTTATTCTCAGCAAGGTGCCAAAGAGCCTTTTCCCCTCCAAATAAACACATTTTCCTGTGTTCATGGAGGTTTCTCTCTGGAAGAGTCTACAAAACAATCCCTGCCAGGCACAGCATTGTTCTGGATGAAGGCTCTACACCCATGGCTAAGTTATAACTTCAATTCCCTTCCCATCTCCTCAGGAAATCACACAACTCTGTTGGGAGGCATCAGCTTACTTGTGAGGAAGACTATGTAGCTCCACGGGACATTCCTGGAGAAGAAATTCCCTCCTGCAAGACACAAGAACAGCTTTCTCAAATCTTCCCTTTTTCCAATTCCCCAGCACCACAGTCAAGGAAACAAGCTGTGATGCTTCCTACCTTGCAACATGAAGGTTTCAACAAGAATCCAAATTCCATTCACAGCCACCACGGTGTCTGGAAAACAAAGGAAAAACCCATAGCAAAACCACTCCTGGATATCCATTTCCTGGGCTGACCAAAAGAGTTCAGTACGGGACAAATGGCAGGGTCACTGGTTCCAATTCAAACAAACCAAACTCAGAAATTGGGAGTTTCCCACCATGTCTTTCCCCAAGCCTTTAACAGATGCAGTTCATTTATGCTCAGAAGGAAACAAAACTTAAAAAAAAAACCCCAAAGTACTGAGCAGGAATAGATCATTGAGAAGCCAGCAGGCAGCACCAGGAGGAAGCACTCTTTCTCCTCTAGAGAAGAGGAGCACAGACTCCTCACAGACAGCTCAGCTGCCAAGCAATCCCTCCAGCAGTGAGGATGCTCACACGTCCTCGAGAGCAAACAGAATGTGGCTGACTGGCAAGGCAGTTCCTTATCCAGCACCCTTCAGCTGCAAGATAAACCCCCCAAGGCCTGGGGAAGCTGATCACCAACCCACCCAAACACAACAAGCTGACTCCCACAGCAGCAGCCCCTCAGGGGTGCTGTGGAGTGAGCCAGGGAGCCTCTCCAGAATGAGAGCTGAGAGCCCAGGCTGGCGGTACAATTAAGCAGGTCTCTCCCTCTCCACTAAAACTCCAAAATTTGTCCTTGAACCATGGCTCAGACCTCACCAAGTCCCCGAAGGGCTGGCAGACACAGCACACCAGACCCACAGGAGTGAGACAGCTCATCGCTTCTACTCACACATGGTGTACTGGAACACACGGGACTTCACCAGGATGTTGATGCCTGTGTCGAGGAAAGGATGACAAAACCAATGTTTACACCATCCTCCACACCACAGATTCCTCTACCTTCCCCTTAAGAGACATTTTTCCTACCAGCGCTCAGCACAGAAGCTAAACAGATCAGCAGATTAACGTCCACTTTTTGGGAACAAGTTTAAATATCCTTTAGAATTTTAGAAGCAATGAAGTCATAATCCTCAGCCCCCAGGATGCCCTGTTTGGTCTCTATGTTCTCATTCTGGGGTGTGGACAGAGGTGAATGAATGCACCTGCTGAAGCACTGTCCATGTTTGGAACAACAAGGAGGGTTGGGAGCATCAGCAGAGCTCTGAGGGCTCCTGGGACAGCCGTGACAGCTCTTCCCCAGGAGCACAAAACACCTCAGAAGAACTGCAGCTTCTGCAAGTTCTTAATTCTGAATGGCTACATCCAGTCAGGAACCTTGGGACGTGAGAGGCAAATCACGTTGGCAACACAGATTACTCCAATGGGTGTTTCCGGCCTCTTTTCCCTTCCCAAACTGCTTTACTTGACCTGAACGGGAGCTGCAAGCTCATCTTGGGATCAGGCAGCCTAACAGCCTTTGTGACAAGCCAAATCCCACTCCACAGCCACTGCAGGAATATTTAAAGGGCAGAAATCTTCCCTGCAGACTCTGAATACAAGGCTCTGGATACAGAGGGAGCTGGCTGGGAGGCCTTCCCTCAGCTGTTTGCCAGAGACAGAAGAGAAAGTCCCTTCAGAGGGTCCTGTCTTTGTAAAGAAACACTCTTCCTGTTAGCTGGACACATGCTGCCATGAAAACAGTGTGCTACCTTTAAAAATAAGGAATGCAGTCCGTGGAAGGTCATCAAACCAGTGCTCGCGGTTTCGCTTGGCCTGGAAGCAGAACAGCCACGATCAGCTCAGCCAGCGCTACATCCACCCAAAAAAAAGGGCAGGGATGGAGACCCACCTCATCCCCCTCCTCTGCTTCTCTTGGATTGCCTTTGTTTCTTACCCAGCTCATCTCTGATCACTCCTTTTGTCCCCCTCCCACACACACTTCCCCTCTTCTCCACCCAACAAACACCTACCTTCCATTTTAAGCCAACAACTTCATAGAAATTGTAAAAATCCTTTAGACTGCAAAACAGAAAGAAACATCTCATCAGAGCCTGAATTGTCCTTGTCAGACATCACCAGCAGAAAGCCCCTGGAAGTTATTAACTCCTTATTAGAACTGCAGCCACAGCTGCCAGAAGTCAGCACTGACCTCTTCCCAGCCTGGCCAAAGGTTCCTGACTGACAATGGCCAGAATCTCCTGTCTGTAATGCTTCAGCCCTTAAGGGAAACTGAATCTACTGAACTCCAGAATTTTATCACTGAGAGGAAACATCTGAGGCTTAGATGCCAACTCCAAGGGACAGAGATTGCCCTGCTCTTCATGAAGAAGTCCTGGACTGTCTCAATTACTTGTGGAGTACTTTTCTAACATCTTTGCACATCTTCTTTTCAAGGTAAAAATGAAGTTTGAAATAGGACATGAAAGCAGAGAAACTCATAGAACATGAGTGCCTGTCTAGGTGCTTGGGGTCAGGCCTGTAACAGCTTTTATGTGTCTGAAAGTGAGGATGCTGAACTTCTCAGGCTCTGACTGCTGACACTGGGAGCCTAAAGTTCACAGCTCAGTCTTTCTCCCTATGCCATTTTCAATACCTCTCTGTGGCACTTGGCTTCGAGGAGAAGCATCAGCACCAGTTTGATAGGAGAGTCCTTTGGAGCCTGTCTGTGGCCAGAACAAAGGAAAAGGAAGAGAAGGTCTCCTGCTCTAATTCCCTCTGCTTCCTTGCTGGCTGGAGTTAACTGCACCCACCCACCAGAATGGCAATTCTCCTGCCTCATAACACAGAGGATGGCAGTCCTGAAAGCACCAGCAGAACCAGATTTTAATTAACAAAACCCTGGGGGGGGACAGCCAGCTGCTGGAAAAAGCACAAAGTTGTTAAGCGGCGAGGCTGCGCCGCGTGAGGAAATGTTCCTCATGGGCTCCAGTGCTGCTCCCAGCTCCTGGATCCTCTGCTCTGGCAGGGGAAGGGGAAGCAAATCCTGCCTGGGAGTGCCAGCACAGCTCTGTATCCACAAGAGGGCACGCAGCAACTCCATCGCCTCCCAAGGAAAACCTCAGCTTCCCTGCTTCCCAGAAAAACCCTCCAGAGCCCAGCCCAGCGGCAGGGAGTGGAGCAAGCTCCCTGCTCCGGCTGCAGCAGTGGGACCATCCTACCTGACTAAAGGGGTATTGCTCTGGTTCAGTGCTTTGAAGGTGAGATATCTCTCCCTGGCACACATCCGAGGCTTGTAGAACCGCAGCAGCCCTTCGAAGTGCTTGAAGGAAATTCCAGACGGCCTCTGGGAACAAAGGAATGCTGTCAGAGGCAGCAGCATCAGGCAGGAACACACAGAGGCTTTTAATTCTCGCTCTGGGTTTGTTTTAAGCAGGATTTCATACATTCTAACAGAGCCCCCTAAGTACCCTAAGCTATTACTTTAACACACCAAGCTTATCTCAGGGCACAGAGATTAGAAACCCCTCCTGGCAATTGATCCCTCCAGCAAATGCAGAACTGTTCCCTGTTACCCCATCACCTGAAAATTCTCCAACCACGCACCCCAAGCAAAGTTCAACCCCTCTCCCTGGGAAATCAGCAGGCAGCCTGACAGATCCCACTATGGCACTTTTTTAAGACCATCAGCTCTGTGCACTAAACATGAACTAATCTACTAGAAGTGGGTTAGTTATTTTTGGGTCTTATTTCTCTTGCTGCTCCGACAAGTTAAGTGAGAAATCAACCTTCTCCCCCAAGTGCTTGTAAAAAGTTGTTCGGAGGTGAATCCCTTCTGTTTCTGCACTGTTCACTCGTGCAGGATCTAGAAAATGGATTTTATCTTCAATTGTACAACCCATCCCTCCTCTCAGTACTGTTGCTTGGCAAGCCAAACAAGTCCTCAAGTGACCCAGACTGAATCAGAGATAAATCAATGATCACAGGCACTCCAGAACAAATTCCCCTCATTTTATCAATCCATAACCTCAGCAGGGCTGAAATTCAGAGTACTCTGCTTTTTCTCCAGAAACAGCCACCGACAAGTTCCATGAATGAAAAAACCACCAGCCCTTGGTGAGTCTGATCAGAATCAACAGATATAAATCCCCTTTTTTTTGGAAGGTGCTGTTTGGGCAGCCCAGCCCAGGGGTGCTGCTCACACAGCTGTACCTGTTTGGTGACCAGCAGCCGGTACGCGTGCTGGATGGCCGTGCGCTTGTGCAGCAGCAGGGACTTGAACTTCCTCTTCTCAATGTCATTGAAAGTGTCAAACACAACAGCCAGAAGCTGGAAAGACAGGAGAGAGAGTGGTGTTTTGACCCTTCTGCTCTGCAGGGCTTCAGGGAGGCAAGGAGAGGCAGTGGCTGCAGCAGGAATGCTGATGGAGGTGGGATGGAGCCGGCAAGATCCCGCTGGCATCAGGGATCCCACACAGGGATCCCCGAGCTCACTGCACTGAGACACTTTTTGGAGGAGGTCCAGAGGTTTCTGGCCTCTCCAGGCTTGCTGGGGGTTTTAAGAGCTAAGGCTAAACCACACAAATGCCAACAGAAAGCCATATCAAAAAGGTTTACTCAAATGCCCTGATCTGTTCCTGGAAAGCAGGGTTTGAGGGCTGCTCCCTGGATTCACCCTTCCACGGGAGTTCCAACCCTCCATCTGGGACACAAGCAGTGAAATCCAACCACAAGCATCAAATCCCTCCCCCTGGGCTGCAGAATTCCTCAACTCCTTTGGCAAACCCTTTTCCACCACTCCCATCCTCCCCAGAACAGCCGTGCTCTCACTCTGCAGGGATCAGCACTCGAGTCCTGCCATACTGAGTAATTCCATCCCCTTCAAATTGATTTACAAAGTATCTCAGGCAAGTCCAGATAATAAAACGCCATTTTATGATAAATAATTAAGACAGAGAAGGACAATAAATTTCATGCAACCGAGTATGTCACTCCAAGCACGATATTAATGTGAGAGAAGTTGAAAGATGCTCGTATAATTTGGCTTTTTGTGATTTAGTTCAATTGCTCATGGTTAGACATTAGAAGAGTTCTATCTGTAGCCAGGCTGCCATTTCTAGAAGGATTCTGCCAAAGGGTCTGAGATGATTACAGAGCGGTTTTGAGAACGGGGAAGACTCTGCTGAGCAATGAGCTCCAAAATCAGGCAGAGGGAAGTCAAATGCTGCACTGGGGACTCACCAAGTTCATGATGAAGTACAGCTCAATGGAGAGGTACACGATGAAGAAGACACAGGACCAGGGGTTCCGGGCATAGGATGGCATCATCACATCAGGGAAACTGCAGCCCAAAGCACACAAGTTTTATCACCAAATAGTTCCTGTTACACATCTCACTGCACAGGCAGCAGGCACAGGGGGGTGTGTGTACAAATTTGCATCTAAAGATCTGCACATTTGTGCAAAACACATGTAAAAAAACCAAATATGGCATCCCAAACACCAAATGGGATTTGTGACGTGGTTAAGGGCTGTGCTTTGATACAGCAGCACAGCCTCGGTGTAAGTGTTCCAACCTCAGATTTATTCCATCCTTTGCTAATTTCCTAATCCTCAGGGCTCTCCCTGACAGCAGATCAATATTTACCCACTGCTGTTATCCCAATTTCCCAGCAGATAGAACTGCAGCACAGGAACAGGAAGTTCCTTCTCAACAGCGAGCTGTTGCCTGACAAAGGAGAGCAAACACAAACTTTCCCTCCTTGGAGCAAGGCCTCATAAAGCTGCTTCCCCCCTTATTGCCCTCACAGTGATGAAGAGGTCTGAGTCCTTAGAGATAACTCTGCAGCTGAGGCCACAGTGTCCTAAAGCAAAATGAAATATCAGTTCTTCCCATGCAGGCTGACCCTGGAAATCTCTTGCTCTCAGGCAGAGGAAAGGGGTCACACGTTTGGAGACAGAGCATTTCTGCAGATAAACTCTTGGCTCTGCCAGACTCCTCTGGGACAAAGGCAGAGACCGAGCTAGAAGAGCATGAACTTACTTTGAAGTGGTCAAAAGCACGAAGAGATTCACCAGGCTGTTCTCTAAGGTATTGAAGTACTGAAAGAAAAGAATTCCCCATGACAAAATGCAAGCAGGATTTCATAGGGACATTTTGTCCAAAAAAACAACCAGCCCCCCCACCCCTTTGGGTACAGGCACTCCCACAATTCCCTGATGCCTTCCCTATGGAAAAATACTTCAGCACTGGTTCTTTTTAAAGTTCCCCCAGGGATGGTGTGTGCAGGGTTAAACCAAAAGCTCATCTACACATTTTTATGAGCAGTTTCTCCCAGCCAGCCACAGCCTGGGCAGCAGCAGGAACCAGTGGCTGTTGCACTCTGACCACAGCAGTGGAAGTGGCTGAGCTTTCCCCAGACACCTCCTCCCCTGGGGACAGTGGCAGGTGGCTCTTTTGGCTGAATGAAGGCATCACAAACACAGAACAACTCTGAATGTTCCCTTTGGGATGTCCTGTCTTGGAGGAAGTTCCCTCCATAGCCTTCCTTCCCAGCAGAGGGCAAAGCAGGGTGACACTGCCAGGCAGCCTTGGAGCAGCCAGAATTTGGACTCATGTCATAAACTGTGCCTGCACTGGAATGCTGGATTCCTAATGAAAGAATCAAGATACTCACTGGGTCTGAGTGGTTGGGAGAAAACAAGTAGAAACCTAGAGAAACAGCAGAGGAAACAGAGAACGAGAGAAAGGAGAAAGAACAAACAAAAATAAAGTCAGTTCAATGTCGAGCAGTGCAGCAGTTCCCAAACAGAAGGTCCCACTAAGAGTAAATCCTCTCTGACACCCTGAAAATGGGAGTATGGGAAGACTTTCCTCATAGGGATTTGCCAATAGATGTCATTGCCATTTCACTGATGCCTTTGGGAAATAAACTTTCTGGGGATGGTTTGGACTGTAGCAGACACGCTGCAGACACGTGAATTTGTGGGGATGTAGATTAAACTGGCAACACTGAGGAACAGTTGGTGGAAGCAGAACTTGAAAACCCACACCACTGACTGTGCTCTGGAAGAGGTCAAAAGGACTTTTGTCTCAAAATCAAATACCCAGCTTTCAGATTTTCTGGATGTTTTAACTCTGCCTTCCAGATGACTGCAGATGAAATGGGATAAACAGAAGATCCCGGCAACACTGTGATCAGTTTTATATTCATCCAGGCTGCTCATGTTGCTTTTGGACAATCACTGGTTAAGAGCATCACTTCACCTTCCATAAATACAACTCACCCAGAATAGCAAAAATCACCATGAAGAAAAGCAGGAGGAGTAGGATGTCAATAAATGGTGGGAGGGACTGGAAGATCTGTCGCAGATTTCTGAAAAATAAGAAAACATTAATAAACTAAAACTTGCACGTTTACTCCTCCAGGCTGTCAGGGGGAAAAAAACCCCACCACCACCACACCACACTTGAGGGCCTTCTTCCCACTCCCTCCAACGATTAAAAGTAGAAATCTTGCTAAATCAAGATCGTTTCCAAGCTATCCATCTGTCCCTTGCAGTCAGCTCTCAGGTACTGCAAACAACACTAATGTCACGCTGCCAACTCTTCTTCTCCAGACTGAAGCCCAGCTCTGATTCATTGTGCAGTTTACAGGCACGACAAGGAGCAGAGCCAGCGCAGCCACACCCCAGTGCTGGTTTATCCACCCAAGCCCTGTGCACCATCAGCACATCCACACTTAGGTCACAGCAGAACGATCTCCAACACAAACGCCAGCGAAAGACTGATTTTCCTGGGATAAAAACTGATTTTCCTGGGATAAAAACTGATCTTCCTGCAGGATCAGAGTGCTTTCCCTCCAGCCCAGCCCCAGGCAGCCCAGCATCACCTTCTGACAGCCCCACAGTAGCGACAGTCCACGAGGAAGATGCAGCGCAGGGCGCGGGTGATGCGCACGTGCGAGGTCTGGCGCACCAGCACCACGATGGCCTCGATGAACTGCACAAACAGCACACAGGTCTGCAAGAAAAGGGGATGAGAGCTGGGGAAAGGCAAAGCTCCAGCTGCCCACCTGTTTATTTGGACATTTTAAGGATGGGAGATGTCCCTGAGAGTTGAGGATGAATCATCTGGCAGCTGGGACGTGATGGCTACGTCACCCCTGCTGCAGTGCAGGCCAGTATTTAATCTGGCTCCTTGGTTCTCGGAGGTGCTGAAGGAAAAACCCTGACCATCAAGCAGGCAACTCACCTTTACCATAGTCCTTTTGTGCCTGATAAAGGTTTGGAAGCCCAGCCACCTCATCTTCATGGAGAGCTCGAAGACGACCACGATCAACGCAAACAGCTCCAGGGTTGCATGGACCTGTCCCAACACAGGTTTGGTGAGAACAGCAGCACAGCACAGGCCACACTTCTGCTCCCCTTTTTCAAGGAGCAGGTGGGTTTGACAACAGTCTGAGCACAGCTCTGGAACATGCAGGAAAACCCCAAGCCACTCTTCTGAAGCTAACACCACTGGTTTTCAAAATTTCTCTATCTCCTGCTTTTACTAAATCCTGGGCAATTTTCCTCTAAGCAGTACCAGGCCAGAATTTCCTGAAATCCATGTCCCTTCTGGGCTTAAGCAACACATGAAAAAACTTATTGAAACATTTGAAACAAAAGGCCAAGACACCAAAAACTTGAGCAGAAACACTTTGAAAAAGATGGAGACTGTAATTTTTTTTAGTGAAACACAGGAAGGAAAGCTGCTGGGCAGAGAGATTTTACACAGAGAAGAGTTTTCTCTTGAATCAGACATTCTGGACAACCACAGGGAGGGTCCTGCTCTGTGTTCTAGGAAGCAGTGGTGGTGCTGGGGTAATGGCACCAGCCCTGACAATGGCTTTGAAACAGCCCCATCAAAGCACACAGATTGCTGAGTTATCTCAAGAAAAAGGAAAAAACACCCATTTCTGTTACAAAATGAAGAACTGCACAAATTGATAACACGAAATGAGTGTCACTTCATTTGTGGTCTGTCCAGATCAGATGGAAAATAGAAATTTTGCTGGCTGGCCTATGCACTGTTAACCACTTACAGAACAAGCCAGGTGGATGTTTTCCCCTTATTGCCTCCTCCCCCTCTCTGTCTGGCCATCCTTTTCCTCAAAGCAGAGCAAGCAGACTTCCTCACTGAGCCCCCAGGTACTTACAAAGATGCCCAGGCGGAGCATGGGGACCGCTGGAGCCTCGCACAGGGACAGCAGCAGGAGCAGCAGGGCCGTGCTCAGCTCCATCAGGTAGAAAAGGTGGTTGTGTGCAAAGAGGTAGGCAGCGAGTGCTTTGGCATTTTTGGGGTGAGTGAAGAACTTGTCATTATTTTCTCCTTCCTAAGGCAGCAGGAGTAGAGAAGAGAAGAGCATTAGTGACTCTCAGTACTGTAAAAGAGTGAAGAATGCAGATTTTTGTAAGGATTAGATACAATTCCCAACAGACCATTCCCATTTACAGCCTCTTGCTGATGTGTTTATTGAGGAATGGACTCTACACACACGGGACATCCCCTTAATGAAACTTTTTAATATCCACAAACTCCTGCTCCAGAAACCCCTGAGCCTTTCCACAATGGGCAGAGAGCAGGCAAAGAAACTTCAGCCAACATCCCAACATAAACACAGCACTTCATTTACTTGCAACTACTTCCACGTGTTTACAGACTTATTTGATTAAACTTCTCCAGGACAGAACAAGAAAACACCCAGATAAGCTCCAGGGCACCTGGCTGACAGTTGTTCCTCCTTATCTCGGCCTTGCAAAATGTCTGGGAGAAAACACTGGAGCACACAGAGTGTTTTCTGCTTCAGGAATGGAAGACAGACTCCATGAAAAATTAACAAGTCTCTATGCTGATTTGTCATTCCCTCTAAACTAGAAAGCTTAATTAACACTAAAAGGTCAGATACTCCATCTTAACACTTTGCCTACAACTGATTTTCAAATCAGTTGACTATTTTTCCTGACTATTTTTACCCCAAGGATAAAACTTAGTTTGGGGAGATTTTAGAGGGTTTTCATGCAGAACCACCCAACAGCTTCTTCTCTTTCCTGAGTCAACAGTTTTGGCAAGGGAGCCTTTGTCACTCACAGGAAACTTGCTGCCTCTTGGGAGCTGTCATAAGAGATCACTTTTCCCCAGCAGGGCCATGTGGATGCACAAGAAGTGGTGAGGTTTTATTTAAATTAACATCTTTCTGGGTAGGCAATTACTGTAAGGACAGTCAAGCTATTACTATCCAAGCACAATAACTGTGACTGCAAACGGATAACGAGGTCAGGGAACTCTCCTTCAGGAAGAGAAGCATTCTCCAGACTCACTCAGAAGGTTTCTAACGTTTGTCATTTACTCCAGCTCACTCCGGGTTTCAGATCAAACACTGCTGGGTCGGAGAGCCAGGCTGGAGTGGGACAGAGCCAGCCCCCCCAAAGAGCCCAGGCTGAGATCAGCAGGGTAATTCCCACCAGGACACACTTGCAGAATGACAAACAGCCTAAATTCTGCCTCTTGGTAGCCAAGCAATCCCAAACGTGGCTGGAGAGCAAAGCCCTCTGATCCAGAGCCGACACTTGCCTGCAGCTCCTGCTCACAGAACGCTCTTTAAGCGCTTCCACCTCATTTCAAGGACAGTGGCATCGTGGCCATTGGTCAAGGCAGCAGCAGGAATCATCCCCATCCGAAGGGCCAGGCCTGCTGTGCCCATTACCAGCAGCTCAATGACCCTTTGCAGAGCTGCTCTGATAATCAGGAGTTTAAACAAAGCCTGGGAGGGGTTGGAGCCACCCTGCCATTGTCAGGGCTGCTCCAGCACACCATGGGGCTCAAGGATTGCCAAGGTCCAGCCTACACTGTTTTAAAATATCTGAGAAGTGAGATTTCTCAGTCCTGGGGGGTCAGAGCAGGGAGGAACAAATGGTTTCTGTCACCTTGCAGTAGCTTCAACAAAAAGGCCCCTGAAAGTGGGTCCAAAGCGCCTCAGAGCTTTGAAAGGGAACGAAGAGAAGGAAGGACGGACAGTAACAGAACCAGCACCCATTTCAGACTGGACAGCTCTGGGAGAAGCTCCATTTTGGTGGCTAATTCCTCACACCAAATGTACAGCAACCTCAAAAACATGATCCCTTTCTCACAGCAAAGATGATGCTTCTGTAAGTGGAGCATGGGTGGGGTTTGGTTGTTTGTTGTTCTAAACACTGAAAATTTCACTCCCGGGCTGATCCTAATCTCAGCATCCTTTCTTCCTGTAGAAATCCAAACCTCTGCCTTCTCTCCCACATGACCTGCAGGACTTGACTGACACTAACCGGGCCACCCACCCACCCCATGGCCAAGGCAGGACTGGGACCTGCACTCCCAGAACTGGAAGAGCACTGACCACTCCCCTGGAGCGACTGCAGAGATGAAATGACGATCTCTGACCAGCTACAAATCTCCATGGCGAGGTGGCAGAACCGAGTATGTGCCGAATCCCCCAACCACGACAGTCCTGGCACTGGGAGAGGGTGGGTATTTTGTTGTTCAGTTGCTCCCAAATGACCTTCCCAGAGCCTATCTGGAGGTACTCCAGCATCGCCCCACTCCTCAAGCAGAATCCTTGGCAAAGCACTGAATTTTCAGCCTCAAAACGGAAGCTGCCTGTTTCCCATCCATGTCTTAATAATTTCTGTTTTTTTACTCTTCATTTATCTGTAACTTTGTGTAGTTCTGTGCTTCTTACAAAGTGCTAAAAACCTCTCTTCCCAGCACCTTTAGTCAAAACCAAGCTCTCTGAATAGAGATTCAAGGACATATTTGTTGCCCTGGGGCCTGAAAATATATAAACAATGGTGAAAGGTGGGGAACAGGCCTGGGGTGGTTGACATCATCACCTGAGGGTGTGATTGGAGAATTAGGGACCAATATGCTGGTGGGACAGAACTTAAAAAAGGTGAAAAGCTCGTGACTCAGTGTCTATTTTGGGTGCAGCCCCCGAGGGGGACTTTGGCTTGCCCGAATGTACCTTGAAGGCCTTGAATAAATCTTTCCACTTTTCATACTCCTAATTTGTCTTGGCCTCCGTTTCAGGTAGCCTGGTTTTTTTTGTAAGCAAGAACCACAGAAGTTCCTGCAGCCCATTCTCCCCAGGACCCAGCAGGGCTCACCTGGAGGTAGATGGCTGCCTCTTGGTAGTTCATTTCCCAGTTGTGGCGGGCAGAGCTCTGCTGGGCACAGCAGTCCCCGGCCGCGGGGCTGGAGGCGTCGTTGACAACATCATAGCTGCCTCCATCTGCATCAGAGAAACAAGGATTGACCATCAGGAAAGGTGGGGTGGAGCAGGAGGCTCTGGGATCAGAGAGGCGGCAGAGTAGCCAGCAAAGTGGCAGCTTGGACACTGACAAATTGACTCTTCGCAGGGAGGAACTTTTAAGACACTCAAACCCAACACTTCCACACAGGAACGCTCCCAGAAGGTCATCAAAAGAGACAGCATCCTATTTAATCCAGCAGGCAGCTCTCCCAGCTCAGGAGGGCTGTGCTGTCATGCTTGAAGCTCGCTATCAGCCCCATAAACCATAACCAGGCAGGTAACAGCCACCAGCCCCCGAGGATGTGCAGCCCACCAAAGGAAAGAGGGTTTGCTGGAGGAGCAAGGAGCTTTTGCAGGTGTCCCTGGAGCAGAGGCCACGGAAGGATGGACACAGCGCTGCCCCTGCCAAGGGCACCAGCGTGAGGAGAGGAGCTGTCAGGACTTTGAGCAGAAAGCCCCATTTCTCACAGCACATTAAATAACACATCCTCACAGCCCTCTGAGGTGCTGCTAAGTACCAACACCCCTCTGATGCAAACAAACTGCGAGATGAATTTTCCGTTCACACTCCACGGATGAGTTCTGAATTTCTAAGCCGTGTGCCCTCCTCACCAGCAAAGCACTACAGAGCAATGCCACAACTGAACATTTGAACCAGATTTTGTAACTAAGGATTTTGTTTTAAAAAAGCCAAAACAATTCAATTGCAAAAAAGCAACTCCCAAGCAGAGCTGCACATACACAATGCCCTCCCCATGGGAGAGTTACACAGAACATGTATATAAACTCCAAAATAATTGCTGTTTTTACATTCTGCAGCCTCAGTGTTATTAACACACATGAAAAATATGCAAGAAGACAATCACTTTACAAAAAGGGAATGTCACTTGGTTTCTTCTTCTAGGACTGGGGGTTTCCTTTTACCTTTGACAAAGATCACTGAGCAGAGACCCCACAGCAGTGACACCTGCTTAGGGCCTGTGGTGGGGCTGGCCACACTCTCAGTTCTCCAGAGTCTCAATAATTTCCCATGACACATGGTTGTTCCTGCTCTCAGAAGAGACTTCCCTCCTCCAGTGCCTCATGTTCCCGAAGCGGGTACACATAAAATTGAGCTTGCCAGCACAGAAGTGCTGATTTCCCCCTTCTTTTATGAGCACAGGGGCTGTGGTGTGGCAGCTCGTTCTCTCTGCGTTCGAAGTTGTTATCCGAGAGTGGGCAAAAATCACCACGAGGTTCTTTTCCTCTCCCATGACAGCCTGCTGAAGCTTTGCTGTGACAAAATAATCCTGGATGAATTACTGATTCAGTCTCTCCAGAACACCCTCTGGAGTGGAGAGAGAGTCCATGCCAAAAACTCCGCACCCGCCAAGAGAAATGGCACCATGTGCTCCTGGCAGAGGCAGGGAGTGGGAAGAAATCAGAGCCCCTTCACCAGTGCACAGCCACAGCTGCCTCTCCCACCCCCAAATCAAATTAAGATAACATTTCTCTGGGGTTTGTGAAGACCTTCCAGATTGCACGCTCAGGTTGCTGAGCATTCTGCAGCACGAAGCCTATTTCTCTTCCTTGCTTCCCCCACACCCTTAAAATACCACTCAAAATCTGGACAAATGTTTGAATGAGGCCGGTTCCTCCCCCACAGCCCTTGATTTAGCACAGTTCTTGAAAAAACTGAATGATGGAGTTTTTATTTATCCACGGAGCTGGAATGGCAGCCTTCTGGTTTGTCTGCTCTTTAACTAAGAGATGACAGCCATATGCAAAAATCAGAAGCGTTATATTGCGAGCTCTAAAAAGTTCTTAAATGCTATTATTTACAAAGCTTGTGCTGGGGATGTGGCTCAAAAAGACAGACTCCCTCAAACTGCAGCCTGAGAGCAAAACCTTTTCACATTTAATGCCTAACAGTTACAGGAGGAGCACAACTTCATCAGAACCTGGACTTTACGTTACAGAATATACAAAATTTAAGAGCATCAAAACAGCAAAGGTTTGTAGCATTAACCTAAACACCAACACACTAGACCCTGCCAAAAGATGCCAGAATCACCTTTAACCGTGAAGCAGAAATTCACCTCTCTGCAAAGGATCAACACTAGGAAAAGACACACCCCAGAAAAAACCCAGGACCGGGACCCCTCTCTGTGCTCCCCACAGAAGCTGAAACAGAAGAGCTGTCCCAGCTCCGAGACCAAGGCTGCAAACGCAAAACAGCACTCAGAGATGCAAATCAGAACCAGAAAACAACTCCAGAAATCAAGATGCTCTCCTGCTGTCTAAAGCAGGCACAGCCAACAGAAAACGCACTGAAGTGTTCCGGTGGGGAGCTGCATTTTGTGGATCAGCTCCTTCTCCATCAGGTACCAGAAGGTTGATCTAGCATCCCCGAGGCAACAGCATCATCTGGGTCATAAATAATAATAAAAATAATACTAAATTTGAAGAGCAGCCCTCTGACTGTGTGCTTGGCAGCCCTCCAGCGAGCTAATTTCCTCAGCTGCTCCCATGATAACAATGACACAGACTAATGCAAGCTCGGCTCCGCTCGTGCTGCACCGCATCCCCGACGGCGTTTACCATCAGTATGGAGCTCAATGAGATAGGAGGATCTCTCCACGGGGCTCCCGGAATCCTCGAAGTAGATGGCAGGCAGCTCCCTCCACTGCATGGCAGCCGCTGGTGCTCGCAGCCGGGCACGGCTCGAGTTCCTCCCTCCCTTCCGAGAGCTGCTCCTCGATTTCGCAGCCTGCTCAAGGGAAGGCTCCGCACAAAAGCTCTGCTGGCTGCAGAACTGAGCGGTTTCTCCCCTCCCCTCTGAGGAAGGTGGCTCAGACCTCAGCGAGATCCTTTTTCCCTGGGTGTTTCCGAGGGCGAGTTTTGGGAAGGTTTGGCTGCGGGACGAAGAGCTGCCAGGCACAAGCGTGGTGGCGAGGCAGGGATTCGTGTGCTGCGCGCTCGGATTTTGGCATTTAGCACAAGTTGCTCACCAGCAAGCACGATCAGCTAACGGGAAAGGAGGCAAAGTGCTGAGTAGGCACAGCAAGGAGTCTCCAGCACAAAAAGAAAACAGATATTTCGTGAAGTTCACGGCGCAAGGGGCACGGCAAAGGAAGCGAACTGAGCTGGTCACAGATGGCAAAGCTTCCTTTTTACACTTGTGTGACTTATCCCAGTTGTTCCCTGAAAAGAGAGAGAGGGAGGGAAAAAAGAAAAGACGGGGAGGGGGAAAAAAAAAGGAAAAGCACAACCAGCTGGCTGCTTACACAAGGCATCCGGAACGAGACTGCCGGGACTCCAGCATTTCCATTCAGTGCAGCAGAGCATGCTCCTGTGTAAATAGTTTCCATATGTCATCATTACAATAAAAAACAAAAAAAAAACCAAAAAAACCAAAAAAAAAAAAAGGAAGAAAGAGAAGGAGCATAAACTTTCCAGAGCCCAAACCTCTCCCTCTGCAAAACAAATTCCCTGCTTAAGGGAAGGAGAAAGTCTCCATGGGCAGAGAGCAAACAAACTCCTCTCATTCAGAGGAGCTGGAGCAGCCACGGGGGATCTCCAGGGCAGAGCTGAGAGGGGAATAAGGGACAGAAAACATCCACAAAAGCCAGGGATAAATCAGCCTTCCCAGCCAGCTATTATATGTCAAACTGGACTCACTCTGGAATTCCATGTTTTTTGGTGCCTGCACTTCATTAAATAAATATTAATTTTTTTTAAATTCCAACCAACTACCAACCTCCTGCAAATTCAAAGAGTTATAAACCAACTCTACAGGGTAGCTCTTCCATTTGCCTCGGAGCTCCCCCAGCCTGGCTCTCATTAGCCTGTTTGCCAGATGTTCAGCTTTCCAGACAGCACACACTTTTTACGGCCTTGCCCTGGAACAGACTGAGATTCCCTAATTGGCTCACTGGCTGACTCCAAAGCCTTTCCTGGACTTACCAGGGCTTTCTCTTAAATGGTTGAGGATGGTTTGGATGCTGCTTGCCATCCTGCCCAGATATTGCTGTTTTAGCAAGCACACCTGTGATGACAGAACACTGCAGAACGTGCGAGCGCAGAAGTGACTTAAATCAGCAAAAATATCCTTATTCTGTCATTCATGCTGTTCACACATCACACGTGGAGTCAGTGTAAGATGCAATATGCAAGTTGCTCCTGTGAGTTCCATGTGTGAGTAATATTTCTCGACAGGCAAAAAAAGAAATGCCAAGGACACACGGCTTTGGAGACAGGACACACCTTCACTCCCGTGGCCTTGCAAGGCCCCAGCTCACCAAATAGGGCAGCAGGAGAGAAGAGGAGGGAAGGCATCACCTCCTGCAGTTGGGAAAGGTCAAACTGTCCAGGTCTGGGCTGCTCTAGTCACCGTGTGTTCAAGTGTTCAAGGCTGGATGGGGCTTGGAGCAACCTGGTCTGGTGGGAAGTGTCTGTCCCTTCCAATCCAAACCATTTCATGTTACTGTAACTGTGGCACAATTCAGTTGGAGCCATTTTTTTCCAGGCTTTGCATTCCCCACTGCCACAATCCCTGCTTTTCTTACGCCCCCCACCATCACTGGATCTGTAATTCCCAAACTCAGGCACAGAGCCCAAGGTTTCAGTTTAACACAAGCATCAGCAGGCATCCCACAGCACTGAACGTGAGCCCATGGAAGAAGACAGATCCCAGGAGGACCAAAGGTGCTCTTGGTGTGCCTGGACCTCCTGAGCTCACATCCAAGACCTGTCCCTGTGCAGGATCCCCGTGCTGGCTGAGGTTTCCAGCTCCCTGAGGCTGTGGTGAGGACGGACAAGGCTGCAGGAGGACAGCATTCCAGAAGCACTCCTCTCTCCTGGAAAGCCCTCAACAGCTGAACCACATGGAACACTCACTACAGAAGATGCAAATCCATGCAAAAACATGGAAACAAGGTAGATGCCTACCCTTCCCCAGCACAAGTTGTGCAGGCACCTTCAGTCCCACAGATTTTAGTCAAGTATTGGAGCTGTCCCAGCACCAATGATGGCATTTTCCCTTCCAAGGGTTCACATGCCATGTAGCTTCACCTCCAGAGGATTAATCTTCCCTCCCTGCTCGAAGGAGGCTGATAAGAAAGCGCTCCTTCCAAGCACTGAGGCATGAACACACATGTGCTCGTCTCTTCAAGGCCAGGCTCACCTACCCGGGAGAAAAAAAGCTGGAAGCTGCCTGGAAAGCACAGCTGGTCTGGCACTTGGCCACACATCTCAGAGGTGAGAGAGACAGACAGGGAAATCACTGCCTTTGCTGCCTGATTGCCAGTTCAGCACCGTGCCAAGGGGAGCATTGCAGGACTGGCCTTAGCTGCCCAAAAATGTCTTGGCGCCTGTCCTGTTTCAGGGGACATTGTGGGAAGGAAGAGAACAGCCACAGGGAAGTCTAAACAATTTGCTGTCAGTTTGTTGCCTAGGAAAAAAAGGGCATCTCCAACTGAGAGCAGTGCCAAGCCCTTCTGTTGCAAGGGAAATAATCTACTTCGGAATATTTCGAGCCAGCGTAACTGAGTCATGCTCTTCCTTAGAGACAACGGCACAGCAGAAACATATGCAAAGGCCTCGGGGCTCTTTGTCTTGCTGCATTCTCACAGCACTCATTTGCTGTGAAGCTCAACAAATAAAGTCACTTCAGCTTCTTATTTAACACAGGAAAGTTTAAAAAAAAAACACGGACGTTGCCACTTCCTGTTAGTGGTAAAAGGCAGCTCGAGCCGACCGTCCTCGCCTCGACTGCAGCGAGTTCCTACAGCACCAACACGAGCTCACATCGTGCCTTCATCACCACAGGGAGCTGAATCCTCGAGAAGGAGGAGCAGATGTCCCTCAGCATGGTAAGTCACATTTTATATATCATTGCCTCTTCTCAGTCGTGCTGTCGAGCTTCTTCTATGGAAGACAGCTTAAGGCCAGCACTGTTTAATTAGGGGAGCGCGGTATCCTTGCTAACATCTGCACTGCACACATGTAAAACCCCTGATGCACAAGCTAAACACGATGCCAGAAGAGCTAAAGCATGGTAGGAAATGGTTTAGTCCCAGCAGAAGCCCTGGCTCCATCCAGCTCTTGCTCTGAGCGAGGCAGAGCCAGTTAACCCTCTGCTCTGCGGCTCAGGAGAAGAGCCACGATGATTCATTTGGATATTCACTTCCTGCACCACCCTGCTGGGGACAGAGAGAGACATCTGTAAGGAGGAATTTCAAAAATAAAAGTAAAGACTTCCAGGAAGATAAGGATAATTTTATCCATCTACAGCAGCCAAGCTCGGTTGGTTGGAGATCCTCATCTGTGCAGTTCACTGCTGCATCTCCCCAGGACACCTGCTCTCCTCTGATCTCATCCCTGAGTCACTCTGGGTTTTTTTTTTCCTCTTGAAATATTATGTGGGAAGTATTGGCCAGGAAGTGTTTGATCCTGGGACAACTTTCACTCCCGAATACATAGCAGCAAGAGGCAGAGGGGCAGATGCCTCTTTTTTGGGATGTTTGGGATCCATAATTAGGTTAGCAAGAGACTTCAGTGGCTGAAGACAAACTGACAGATGCAAACCACCCCCTGTCTAAGCCCCGTTCCACAAAGCCGCTTCCTGACAGATGTGGGATTAAATCCTCCTGCATGTGAGAGTCCATGAAATACCACAGGGAGAGCTGGAACCAGGCACTCCTTCAATATAAAACTGTGTAACACAGGAGTTCCTGCTTCTTAACACAACTGCAAAGTCAATCCAAAGCATTTTTATTCAGTAAAAGCCCCTTAAAAGGAAGGGTTGCATTAGGAAGTGATAATTAAGAATCTCACTTGCTCTATGCCAAATTGCTGTTGGTTTCATATCCTTCATTTCTTTGCTTAACAAATGAACCACAACACCACAAAAAGGAGAAGCCAAAGCCACAACAGAAGGATCACCTACAACTCACATTATCCATCCTTTCAGCAGCCAATATGCTCCATAATCTCATCAGTCCGATCGTATCACAGCAACAAAGGCTTTACACACACTGAGATAAAATTATACCATAACTGGAATTAAATATCTGAGTCATTGAGGGGCTCCATGGAACAACTAATGAATGGGAAAAACAATTGGAAACAGTTAAGTTTTTGCTGAACCAAACCAAAAAGGGAAAATAAAAGAGACAACTCTGCCTAAGGCAGAGAGAGAGACCGGACATGAAATCCACACACACGCACATTTCTAATTCATAATTTTTGAGGAAGTAATGGAAAGAGACAATATCAGAGTTCCTCAGCTATAGCATTTCTTTAACATATCCTGTTACATGAAGGAATTTCCTCTTTTTGTTCCAAAAAGGGAAACCAGTGCCTCCTGCTTTTAACACATTAAAGATCTGCTCTGGCGTCGGTAACAACACAATGTCAGCAGTTTAAGAGCACGTTCCTCATTTCAATTCTCCAAAGCAGAGCCTTTGGATTTCCCCAATGCAGTTTGGAAAGATGTTTGATTAAGCTGCAATCTGGCCTTTTTAACGAGAGCAGTGTGCTGCCAGGACTGACTGCCAGCTCCAGCCGCCAGCAGCTCTCCAGGGAAGTCACAAAGTTAGCAGTGGGAAGCAGGGAGGAAGCGCTTCCCTTGTGGGAGAAACCAGGATTAATTTGGGTAGCAAAGCTCCAGCACAGCCAGAGCAGGGCTAGAATGAAAAAGGCAGTAATAAGGTATGTGCCTTACTGACCTTTCTTCCCCTCAAAAAGAGAGGGATAGCAAGAAAACGACATAAATTTAAAAGCTGAATAACAAACTCTTAACATCTTACCACGACGGGGTGAGACCAATGAAAGTTATTTGTTGTGGTGCAGCAATAATAAGGAGGTAATTGTGTTTTGTAGTGTTAGAACACGACTCCAGCACACTGATTCCTTTGAAATACAACACTGCCACATCTCCTCAGCCAGGAAAAAGAAGCTGCCAACTTCAGAGGAAGACACATGCAAAAGAGTAGGGAAAACCCCAGCCTCAAGTGCCGTGGAACTGTTCTCCATTAAGAAAAAAAAGACTTGTGCACATTTGGTAGAAATCACTGCTGGCAGGAACTGGAGGTTGCATTTAATGGCTGGAGAGGAAGGAAGGAGTTAAACCATCAATTTGACACCTGCAAAACAGATTTTCCCTCAACTGGTCCTTACTTCAAGTCCTACAGCCCTCAGACAGAACCACATCTTCAGAAAATGGACAACTTCGACTTCAAAAGTCTTCCACACACAAAAAACGGTCCTTTAAATCCAGATTTTAGAAGAGTTACTGCTGGCTTCCCATTATTTTGCCTGGAAATTTTGGCTGGCTGGCCTGCAATCTCCTGCCTGGTGCAAAACACCTTCTGGGGCTGGAAGAAAGTCACTCTCACAGCACTATCCAGACTGCCTGAGCTGCAGCCTTAGGAATCAGAAGTCAGCTGCTGATTTTTAAATGCCAACCTTTAGAATCAGCTGTTTAATCTCTGTTTACTGTGGGAATAGAAGAATAGGTCATACAATGACTGTGTCACCTGGCTTTTCAGCAAATACAGAACACATTCAGGATTTTGTGAGCTTCCTGGAGCGCTATTGGAGTCTTAAAACCTGAACTCCTGACAGGCTGGAATAATTTAATATGTTTTTTTATTTCCTAAGTCCTCTAGAGCACCTTTAACTCTGCTGACCACATTTCTCTTCATTATTTTTCTCCACTCCCAGCTGCTATTTCTTCATTTGACATATATTTATCTATATATCTTTTGCATTAGCCAACCCAGGCATGCTTGTACGGTGACTTTTTGCTTCCTCTCCAACTGTTTTAAAGCTTCCATTCACATTTTTGTTTTCTATGAATTTGTGCTGCCTCGAGGAGTAGATGATTTTTGATGTTTTAAAGTCTTCTCCTTTGCAACCACCAGAGATAAGGTCTTGCCACCAGCCTTGTATTTGAAAGGAAGGGGCTCTGACTTGGTTACTTCATTCCCCTGACCCAAATGCCAAAATTCTCCTCCGTGCTCCCACTTGCAGGATTGATCACTCAGGCTTAATTCTCGGGGCATTTCTTCATTTGGTTAATGAAGAGCAGCAAACTATTTGTGTGAAACGGATGGAAATTCTAGCGAAATCCAGGCCACTTTGCTTTTGTCCTATAAAATTCCCCAAATCCACAGGGGATAGTGCAAGTGTTCTCAGCAAAACAGTTATAGTTTGGAGTAAAACACAGGCATTCCCAGGTGACAATACAGAAATACACATTTTATGTAGGGAAGCAAGTGTAGCTGAGGTGTCCAGCCCCATAAAGCCAGGGGGTTTAATGTGGCTGTGCAGAGAGATACATCCTAAATTTTCCTCCCCCACAAAAGCAGGAAAAGAAAAGCCCTTTGTTCCTAACAGATATCACCAGATCGTGATTGTAAAAGCAGCACTGGATGCTCCAAACCCCCGCAGTATGATTCAAACCACAGCAGTCTCCTCCTGTCACCCTCAGCATCCTTCCCCAAGCCCCCAGTGCTGCTGTGGATGAACACCAGCATCCCTTTCCTGCCTCCCAGACGAAGGCCAGGTGCAGGAGCTTCCTGCAGAACGGCTCACCGGGAGCAGATGGATGAAATCCGAACGCTGCTCCCCATAAAGGAAGCAGCCATGTGAAAACCAGGCTTCTTCTCCACATGCAAAAAGCAATTATGGTAAAGACACAGGGAGAGAGCCCTGCGAGGTCCAGATCAAAAGACAGAGACATGGGAGGCAAGAGAAAGACCGATCAAATTCACCGCACTTTTCCCAGCTTAAGGATCAGAAATGGAGCGTTCTGGCTCATAAATTCTACTTCCAGCAAATTCAAGCCTAAATCCCCTGAAGGCAATAAGGAAAAGGCAATCAACAACAACTCTAACCACTTCACAGATGCTCCTGTTTAGTTTATACAGCACTTCTTACAGCATTCAAATGGGTAAAATGGGATTTCAACGCAGGGGGGCTGACGGCAGCAGGCAGGATTCCTCGGTGAAGACACCAAGGGCAAAGGAAGTTCTGAGAAGCATCATATTGGTTATGATGAGTGAACTCAGCGTGCTCAGCCTTTGCTCATTTTAATCTGCCAGTACGCAGGCTTGGCTAAACTGAACATCCTGCATCTACAGTGCCTTAAAAATCCACAGGAACCACAAAATGAGGGGGGAAACGAACAAACTGATGCGTTCCCTGGGAAGCCATGAAAAAACTAATCACTATTTGTTTCCAACTGTTGTTCCGCTTCCTGAGCCAAATGTTTCCAAGTCAGCTGTGGTGGCTGAGGAGTGACCGGTTAGAGCTGGAAAGTTGTGGATTTAAAATTGCAGCTCGAACACTTTCAAACTCCTTAACATCTTTTATAGTGCCAGGACCACCTGCTCAAAAAAAGCAGAGCCCTCTGATGATGTGACACATGCCCTTATCCCACATTTTCCAATCAAACCAATCAGTTCAGGGAGGAAACACTTGAGACTACCCCGTTCTTCTGCTCTCACCCCAAAAAGATGGGAACTGTGCTGGAGATGAGACACAAAGGGCACGGTTTCCCTCCCTCACAGCATCAAGGTCATCACTCCCATCTTCAGGGAGTGAGTGAGGAGCTTCCACATTCCTTGCCCCTCTCTGCAGCATCTTCCCTGATTTACATCTCCATCCCCAGTGCTCCAGGAGATAAAGGAGAGAGAACCATTTGACTCCAGGCTAATGGAACACTAACCCTTCTCCACCTTGTAGACGCAGTTGCCTGCTCAGATCTGAACAGCATGGGGCATTCAAGACAAAAATCACTGGGAATTTTTTTTCCCCCTGCGTGAAAGAGTCAACAGTGCAGAGATTCTGTTTGACAGAGCATCCTACTGTGAGACACACAATGTGTGCATTGTGCAAACCGCTCTCCTGCAGAGCTCAGAAAACAAGGAAGGCTTGGAAAAAATTCCCACAATAACTGCAGCCCTCGACACCTCCTGGTACTGCACTGTGCTTGTGGATCTTCTTCCACAGGCACCACGTTCACAGAGCCACAGTGAGAATATCTCCACACAAATGCTTCTGAGTTTTGGACAATACTTGGTAGAAAGGTACCAGCTCTACCAAGTATTTAAGCACAACCCTGCCTTAAAACCTGAATTCTCAGGACAAGTGAGTTTCCAGAGGATGGTTCAGAGCAGAAAAACATTTTTCACTACTTCTATCATAGTGAAAGATGCCCAGCATCTTCTAAAAAGCAGTATTTCCCTCCTTCCTCTGAGCTTACAGAGCTCATCACCCAGGGAAACGAATTGTACTGAAGGAGAAAACAATAATCTCCTTATGTTTTGGGTGTTCGTTTCCCTTTCCAAGATTTTCACCCCTCACTCATCTCGGAGGCAGTTTTGCTTCGCTTTGCTTGCTTAAAACATTCATTATAAGTCATCTAGGCCAGGAAAGGATTAGAGGAGCCCTGGCAGAAGTTGCAGAATGCAAGGCTGTTAGGTCAGAGAAATGAGACTTCCAGAGGCATAAACAACAATCCACCACAAAACCACCACTCGTGCTCTGGAAAAAATTCCTCTCTATAAATTTTAAGCAGGTGCACATTAAGAAAAAAGAATCATGCACAGCAATGCAGAACAGCACCTCTTCATAACAAAGGAATGAACCTGTCCACTCCCACCCCAGGTGTCACCAGCATTTTCCAGGTGAGATTGTGACCCACAGTGGCATTAACTGACTTACCCCAGGTAGAAGGAGGAGCTGCTCCAGCAGCAGAACCTGACTGCTTCCCAAAATGAGATCCCAGTCCTGTGCTCCTGGCCATGCTTCACCTCTAAAGGCAGCAGCAGAAGCACTGCTGCTGGAACTAATTAAAGGCAAACTGGTAGAACTAGGGGCCATGACCTGAGAAAATATCCTGCATAGCATCCAAGAAAGCCACTAGATAATCCAAAAGGCTGTTCAAGGGCCTGGCTGTCAGAAATCTTGGAATCTGCCAGGTCCATGGCAAGCAGCTGCTTGTTCCCTCATCCCCTATTTCTTCACCTTAATTAGCTACAGCATTTCATACCCAGCGCCTCAGTCCAAACTCTGAAATCCTCGTTTCCCACACAAGGATCAAAACCTGCAGATCCTGAAGGATTTATTACATCTGCCAGGTGGCTGACATTTGAAATGCCTCTTTTCCTCCAAAGGTAGCAAAACCAGAATGTTTCCAGTGCCGTTCAAGCGGTTCCACAAGAAGCACAGGACCGAAGAGTTTGCGTGGTTGCAACATTTTCCCAAAGGTCAGGGATTTATTGCCTGTTCCCTCAGCCCATCAGGAGTTTGTTTTACACCTGGAAATCTCACCCGTGGCAGGGGGGTGGAATGGGATGAGCTTTAAGGGCCCTCCAAGACAAACCAGTCAGGGATTGCCTGAGATGATTCCATGACCAGCTGGGCTGAAGCTGTGGATCAGCACACGGACAGCCTTAACTCTCTCACTGCCAATACAAACCTGTCCTGGGACCAGATCCAGCACAGAAGAGATTTCAATCACTTCAGGTTGCACTGGTTACCAAACACATCAAATTCCAGGTGGTTCACATGCCTTAAAAACACATTAACTGCCCCAAATCCTGGCCCACTCCCAAAAGCAGGTGTGTATCTGGTGCTTAGGAAAGGATTTTTTAAAAAAAAGAAAGGCAAGTTTGGTGTATATAACATCCATTAATGCTGTAATTAGACTGTGTTCAGAGCCATCACGTGAGTCTCCACCAACCAGTTACAAAAGGAACAGCTTTGCTGGAAGCCCCTTCACATATTCCATCAGGGAATTGTGCCAGTGCAAGGGCAGAGGCCTTTTCCAACCCTCTGGGAAGCCCAGCACACCCCACACCCTGTTCTGCAGGCACAACCAGGCTTTCCTCACCCACATTCCTCACCAAGCACACCTGGGGCAGCCCCTCCAACCTCACCAGCAGAGAAACCTCGTTTTCTTCACACACTTTGAGCCACCTGCTCCTTCCCAGCAGTGCCAGGCACAGGGGCACGTGTGTAAATAATTCACCTTGCCCAAAGGCCTGGCTGGCTCTGGTTTTCCTGACAATTCACCCCTCGGGCAGCAGAAAGGGAGATTGCAAAGGCACCTCACTCAAAGTTATAACTTCCCATTTCCCAGCAAATCCTTCTAGAAAACATCACTCTTGGCTGCAGCAGTTGCTCCTCCACCTCCCTAATAATTAGTTTTTACCTCAATAGCAGATGCAGTTGCTTTCCCTTAAAAACCCAGAGTTGAAAGATGACTTCTTTCCCCCTGCCATCACCCACTGTGCTGGAAAACAGACAATATCCCATTGTTCCCTGTACCACACTCAGAGCTGTACTTTCTGCTCTGAACACACTGAAACTCTACTTGAGGCTACAGCAATTTCCATGCAGGAGGCAAAGGAGAAACTCGTATCTGATCTAATACAGGATAAATCAATGTGCACTCATTTACTGTTTATAGCTCCCAGCAGCTCAAGGAGAGACACTGTCCTAGAGTTTCAAGGCTATCCACACTGTCTTTGTAGATGGAAAACAGACACTGCACTTGGGAGATATTTTGAGAACTCTGTTCCAGCATTTCCCAGGAGTTCAGGAGGGATGGGAAATCACTAAACCCTGGCAGGTTCTCATCACTCTCAGTGCAGGCTTTTGGGAAAGGCCACACCAGGTTCACATCCCCCTTTTTGCCTTGTGCAGAAATTCAGTTTCCTATTAGTCATTCCCCTCAGGCAGGTGCTGGGGAGCTTAACTGGAGTTTGTGTGGAGATGCTGGGATAAGTGTGTGAGGGAAGGGCAGCATCACATTCCTTACTGAGGATTCAGGTGATGCAAGAGCTTCTCTCCCTGTCTCCTTCAGCCCCCAGAGCTGGAAAGAAAAATTATCCAGCCCCTACACAGTGTAGCCAGAAAACCAGCAGCACCACAGGGACCACATTTTTCTGGATGTGGTCTGAATTCCTGTCAACTTTGCAGGATTCTGACCCTTTGTGGTGGCTGCAGATGGGAGCTCCCTGGAAGCCCTGTATCCCAACACAAGCCAAGCAAGGCAGAGTTTAATATTCCTCCCCATGCAAGTATTTTCTCTCATTAAATGCTTAAGAGCTGGAGGATTTGGGAGATTAATTTTTGCAGCTGGACATTTTCTTTAAGAACGTAATTTTCCACACTATTTTCTCCTTTAGCTTTCTTTCATTCTAACCCCACGACATCCACTCACCCAGGAGAGGACTCTCCTGCAAGGTTTGGAATGGAATTCACTTCTGCACTTCAGTCCTTTCTTTTTACATCTGCTACAGACTTGCTTTCAGAAAACCCTGAATCTACTTATTTCCACCCAGAAACTTGTCTCCATTTCCCAACAATCAACACCAAGAATCCCGAACTACAAATTCATTTATCCGAAGACCCGATTGTAACAAAGCCACACCATGGACAGGTTTGGGTTTTTTTTCAATTTAAAAGCACAAGAAGTTCCTTAAAAAACACAAGAGCTGGTACACTGAACCACACAGGTACACAGCACCGGTTGTGACAGGCTGAAGAATGGATTAAAATTTAGAAGAGTTTGTACACACAGCAACACAAAGCAAGAGTGAGAGTTCATTATTGTCAGCCTCAAACATGTGATTGACCAAAGGGCAGCTACAGCTACTTTGTCCTCCCTTCAGTGTCACCTGAAGAGGATGGTGGGTCCTTCATTGCAAACAGCCCCAGCCTGTTCTGGGGACACACTTCAGTAAAAGCTTTGTGTTTAAGTTGCCACTGAATCCCTTGGAGCCGATGGTCAGGCACCATAATGAGGGAGCTGCTCCTCCAAATTCTGACTGAATATTCAATTAGGAGAGTTTAGGCAAAAGGAGGACAAAGCCAGAGGAAAGAGCCTCCTGACCTTCCCTGTCCCCATGTCCTCATCATCACCCTGGCAGGCTCTCTCTCCCCTGACAAGGACTTCTCACACACTCTTTTTCCCTGGAAAAGAAAAGCTTCTGGCTGAAAACGTGACATCACACAGTTCTGTTAATGCCATTTCAGCCCTCAGCAGCCAAGGGGAGGCAGAGCAGAGGGGACACATTTGATTCCCCACAGCCTCCACGAAACACAGCTTTTACTGCATTTCACAGCAGATTTTCTGTGCAGGCAAAGAGGAAAAGCTGCACTCCACGTCCTGGTTTCTAAACAAGCTTACTTTTGCCTGTGCTGGTGTCAGCGTGCTCACTCCCTGATTTAAGCTTCCCGCTTCCCAGAGATAAACGTGCCTTTCAAGTTGTTGATGCCAGCCTTCCCCTCCTAATCCTTCATCCCACCCTGACTTCAGAAGGCTCTGTATCATTCCCTATCGCTTCCACAGCATAAGCTTTATATTTCTGCAGCAAATCCAACTTTAACAGTGATTAAAACATGCAGCAAAATAAGAGACATTTTATTTGAAGGATCCCGGGAAATGAGTTCTCAAAAACCACACAGCAATCTTTTTAAGAAGCACAAAATTGGTCCCTAAACAACTTCCCTGTATTTCAATGTGGAGAATTTTATTTATTAATACATTCATTCTCATGCCTGTGCTTTAACACAGTCGTGCTGGCTTCAAGCAATTGTTAAGCCTCACCCAACTTCTTTGAAGGGATGGGAGGCGGGGGAAAGAAAAGAGGGAAGAGTGATTAAAATTAGTCACAAGGAATCCTATAAATACCCCCGTGGACGGAGGAAGAAATCTCTCTTCTATTTAACTTAAAAATAGAGAGCTAAACTTTAAAAGACAAACAGATGGGATGAAGAAAGGATGCAGAAGAGCTTAGGCAAAGTCAACCGGGCAATTTAGTCAGGGATCTGTATTGTGGGGTGGAGGAGGAGGAGGGGGAGGGAGGAAGAATCTTGATTATCCAAAACTAATGCCTCACTGGAGAAGTCAAGGAGGAGAAAATGAAGGGAACCCATCTTATTGCTAGAGAAATCAAATCTCAGAGGCACTACGGCACAGAGGTATGATGTGGAAAAAGGGATACCCGGCCAGGAAATGATGCATTTGTTCCAAATGCTCAGCTTGTGGCAGCAAGGGCTGGAACAGGATCACAAGACCTGTGTGTGTGCACCTGCAATGTCAACTGGAAGTCACAGGGATGTGCTGGACAAAACTGTTCAGATCCATCCAGCGAGGTGTAACACGAACCAGAAACTCACTGAACACGCTCAGACACATCTGCTGGCCACATCCAACCTGCTGCAGGGCAAGGACTTTAATGAAGACACACTGAGGAGAAAAGCAAAGCTTCTGAGGGATGGTGGCTGTTGTTTTCCCCCTCCCAATGCTCACAAGCTGGCTCTGCCCCTTGAAACAGCAGAGACTAATATGAATATATTGTCTAAAAGTACAGCAGGTTCTTTGATAAGAACACGATAAAGATATGGAAGGGATTTATCAACACTTCCGTTCTTGCAAAAATCAGAATGTAAACTAGAAATAGGCAAGAGTTGCAAAGCACAGATGTTTATGGCGCTAGGAAAACGCCACGAGATAACTGCAGTGGGACAGTGCCAAGGGAAGGAGACGGGCAGGAAAGGGCTTAAGGTCACAGGTTACTACAGGGAAACCACAAAAAATTGTGTGTTAGAAACAGCACTGGTAGGAGCAGTCCAGCCCGTGCGGTACCACAGAGCTGCGAGCAAACAAGCAGCACAACAAGTGACTTCCTGACCTGGTTTTATCAGGGAGCCCCAGGACACTGAGTGACAGCTCTGGGAGTCTCAGGTCCTGGCAGGCACAGGGAACAGACAAAGTGCAGGGAATGACAAAGTGCTCTTACTCTCGTTAGGCAGCTCCTCCCGATCCAGGTCATCCAGAGGGGCAGAGGCGCTGCTCCCGCTGTCGTCCAGGGTGAGGATGAGGGGAACGTCATCATCCATGCTCACAGCCATGCCGTCCCTTCTGCGGCTGCTGCTCACGGAGTTTTAAGTAACACCTTTACCAGTTCCACCCGGGAAACGCTTGTGTCAGAACCTCCCCCCGGAAAGTCCTCCACCGGGGCAGTCTGCTGGACACACGGATACAACAGTGCGTGCACCCATCTCCGGACACCGCAGCTCCAAAAAGAACCGAGCTGTTCGCTTCCCAAAAGCGGCGCAGGACACCGGGCTCGATGGATTTCTGCCAAAGCTCAATTCACAAAGCGAGGCTGCGGCTGCCTATCCCAGCCGGCGCACGGCTCGCAGGACAGCAGGGACACGGGAGGAATTGATCCTTGGAAAACTCCTGACCCCTCGGCACGGGGAGCGGCGGCCGTGACGCATCCGCCGCCAGCATGGTGCTAAGTGTCCCCGTCACACATGGCTCTGTCCCCCGCCGTGCCCAAGCGCCTCGGCCGCAGCAGGGGAGGGCAACGCGGGAGCACCGGAGGCCGCCTGGAGTCCGCGCACATGAAGTTCTCGGAGGGCTTTTTTTAACTGCGCGATGCCACAAGGTCACGGATTTCTCTAAAAGGTGATGGAAAAGGAAAATTAAGCAGGCCCAGGACAGCGCCACTGGGACAATCCACAGCCGCTGTCCCTGTCCAGGGAGAGGGACACCAGCACGGCGCTGTCACCGCGCTGGGGAGGCCCCGGCCCGGCCCGGCGCCCTCCCCGCGTCCCCCCGCCACCTCCTCCCACCCCCGGCTGAACCTGCTCCTCACCAAACCCCCGTGCCCGCGGCCCCAGGACTCCCCGGCCCCTCCAAACCCTCCGGGGAGCGCCCGGCCCGTCCCGGGACGCCCCGAAAGCCCCGGCCCGCCCCAGCCCCGCCGAACCGGCGCCCGCAGCGACGCGACTCCTGCGCGCCCCGCCCCTCGCCTCCCATTGGCTGCCACAGCCCGCTCCCCGCCCCAAGAGGCGGAGCCTCCCCCGCTCCCGCCAATCCGCGCACCGCATTCGCCCCCGCCTCCTGCCGGGGGCTCCGCGTTATTCCCGCCTCTTCTCCTCCCCTCACGCACTTCGCCCCGCCATTGGAGGGAAGCGCTGTCCGTCAGAACAGACTTGGGTGCTGATTGGTCCCAGGTGACGGAGGTGGGCCCGGTGGCGGAGGAGAGGAGGCTGCCATTGGCTGCGCCGAGGCCCCGCCCCCGGGTCAGGGAGGAGAGGAGCGGTCGCCGGGCAACGGCGGGACGCGGGCGGCTCGGGGATCCCTGAGGGGACCAGGCCCGGGACCCCAGTCCGCTCCCGGGCTGGGCCACCCTTTTCTCCCCGCTCCGGGAGGAGACGTCCCTGTTCCCAGGTTCCTGCTCGCGGGCCTCGCTGGCTGCCAGAATGAGTCGGGCGCTGAGTGCAGCCCAGCCCAGCCCCGAGAACAGTCGGTGCCGTGAGAGGCACCCAGGAGCACTGGCTCTCAGAAAGGTCCTGCAGATTAATCCTGTTAAGGACAGGCTGCTGCCTCTGTCGTTATCACCTGGCTCCTGCCAGCTATGCTGGTTTTTGGACTGTCCCTGCTCCATCCCAACGCTCCACTGATTTCAGTGGAAAGCAACCCTGCAGCAACACAACTGCAACCCCCAAGTAAGCGACAAGTCAAGGAGTCAGGGTGGAGTCAAAGGTGGAGAGTGAGATTTATGTCAGTGCTGAGCAGGCAGAAAAACGAGAGCAGCAGCAGGGAGGAGTCCCAGCTTGATTCAGGCCTCTGTATCAACAACTCTCACTTGAGCTGAGCACCAGTGAACTGGAGAGCCTGGATCTAGAGCTAGGGAACAACTGAACATTTCCCCCACCTCATTTTATTCATGTTTAATGTGGGTTTTTTCCACACAGGCACCAGTTCCAGCAGTAAAAAGGCAGCAGAAGAGCACCAATATGAATGAGGATCACAGAACAAAATGCAAACCCATTTATACTTAAGCAACATTGTCCTCATGGTGTAAATAGCAAGGAAGTGACAGTTCTGACCTCCTGGAAACCCTTGATGACAACCTGGGCCAGTGCAGGACAGGAAAGTGTGTGGCTGATGTGATGGGCTCTGATTCCTTAGAGCCTGAACACAGCAGTGGGAGTAAAGTGGCCAATCCTGGCCACACAGGCCGCTGTCAACTTGTTTTTCAGATAACATCTCTCTTAATTTTAACAGGCTTCCTCTTTTAAGGACTCCAGCTCTCCAAGACTGCACTGGTTGAGTTCTCTGCTGCTTAGATTCCAAAGTAGTTCCCCCAGTTTGCTGAGGACTTGCCTTGCTGGATCTGACTCATCCACCTGCTGCTGGGGAACAGCGTTCCTGCTTTTGTGTCAATCCTCAACCCTCTTGTCTCCATCTAGTGTCCAAACCACACTTGGACGCTCCCCCAGCCCAGTGAGATCTGCAGCCTTCGCAGCTTGCACATCACTGTGCCCACATCCCAAATAAGGCTGATCAGGCTTGGATCAACATCAGCACCCCCAACCCCTCCTCTGAGAAGGCCACATTTGTTCCATGCCCCTCCAGTTTCTGCCCAGGTGAAGAAGAGCTGCTGAACTACCTCAGTGGGAAGTGTAGGGAGAGATCTGAAAGCTTGGAGCTCATCACAAGGGTCCTCACTCACCTTCTCAGGTTTTGATAACATCAGGTTATTCTTGCTTCTTATCAGGCCAAGAAATAAGCACGCGCTGGAGTGGGCCAAGGCCCGATCCTGCTGCTGCTGAAGGTGCAATAAAATCACTTCTGGGGACAGAATGACGCTCTTAACCTGGCCTGGTGTGTCCCTGGGTCAATCTGAGTGCTTCCCTGGGCATGGAACTTACCAAACTCCCAGTAACTTCAGCAGCTCCTCACCACAGCCTCCCTCCCCAGGGAGCAGTGACTGCAAACCCCAAGTCACCCACCCCATGTCCTTTATCTGCCTCCATACAGACAGAGCTGCTCTTTCCCACCTCAGGAAAGGAAATGGAGGAGCTTTGGAGGTGCCCAGATCACTCAGCAGCATCCCACAGATCCCAGATTTGCTTGGATCATTATTTGGTGACAGCGTGGCACTGCTGTGAACACCTCACAACCCTCAGCACCAGTCACACAATTATGTATCCACTCAGCACCTCCTCATCACCACAAGCTGCCGAAATCCTGCAGAGATCCTTGTCTGTCACAGACCCCATCCAGCCTGGGACCATCCCACTGCCAGCAGGACGCAGGGCAGTGCTGTTCCTCACCTCTGTGCTTGTCCTGCTTTGCCAGGGGAGTCCATAAGGCGTTGGTGACACGGAACAAGGACAGCAGGGAGACACCAAGGCACGTCCTGTGCACATAGGCAGAGGGAATGGAGCTCTTTTCCTGGAGAAGGGAACATTTTGGGGGCCTCAGAGCAGCCTCTCAATACCTGCAAAGAGGAGGGGACCGTGAGAGTTGGGCCAAGATTTGTACTTGGGTGCAGAATGAGAACAGACACAAAATCAAACTAGAAAGGCTTTGACCGGATATAAAGGGAGATTTTTCACCTCAAGGACAGTGAAGGAGTGGGAAGGGGGCCAGAGAGGCTGTGCAGCCTCTAATCCTAGGGGTTTCCACCACTTGACTGGATCTGCCTTGGACAGGAGGTCAGACTAGGGATCCCCTGCATTCCCATATGCATGAGCACAGGCAGGATCAAGGAGGATTCCTCTCACCACACGTGGTCAGCAAAGGTGCCCATCGTGGCCCTCAGACCTCAACTACGCCCCGGACTCACCTGGGACCCCCACCCCAGCAACACCCCATGCTCTGGGACTGGTACTGTCCACATACCTGTGCCTGGACAGGCCCTGGGCTACACCGTGGGCACTCCTGTCTCCTGCTGCTCCAACTTCCCAGCTGGATTTCCCAGACAGAAGGAACCTGCTGTGTTACCACACCTTCTCTGACAACCACTGGACATCAAGAGAAGCATCTGTTCCCAGCAAGGCTATCCCACTCTGGTGCTGTGGGGTTGTGCCCTGAACAAGGAGGTCACTGCTCCCAGCACTGTGGTCACCTTTGGCTCCTGGTACATCTTCCAGTGTGGAACAGCCACATCCTTCACTTCCAGCCGTGGAAAAGCGCAGGGTCTTTGCGGGCTTGGTCACGAGGAAGCCTCAGGTAGACTAAGGCTGTATGTACATCCAGAGGGACATTTGGCGTCACTTCCAGGGGGGTCTGGGTTTGCAGCCACCTGCTGCTTTGGCATTCCTGAGCACAGGAGATCCAGACACGCTGTTGGACCGACCCCTCATCAGAGGGCCCTGGGGGGCAGCAGGGGTTGTTGGAGCACTCTGGTTTTTCCACCTTTCTGTGCCGAGGTCAGAAGACAGGCGAATCCTGTCCGGGGGGGTGCTCAGCCGGCTGACAGACTGGGAACGTCCTCTGCCAGGAGCACCGCAGCCTTCGGAGCAAGCATCGCTCCTGGGATGCCTCCAGCCACACTTGTCCTTGTGGCCGGGCTCAGATGTGGCCGGAGGCGCGGAGGCCGGTGGGTGGACAGCTCTAAGGGGTGTCCCCCTGGAGTGTGGGGAAAGGCCAGGCTGGTTTCGGGGGGCAGGCGGGGGGCTCCAGAGCAGCGTATGGAGCTTGGCTACATCTTCTTTCCTCATCCGCGGAGCTGCCCAGACGGGGCCCTGGGGCTTGGCACCGAACAGGGACTCGTCACAGAAGGACGGAGCGTGGCTTCGGGACCTTGGAGGGCGACAAGCGGAGAGACACGTGCTCGTTAGAGCGGGGAAAACAGAGAGGGAGTGACCGAGAGCCGGGCTGGGAGAGTCGAGGGGCTCCGCGGGGCACCCGGGGGACACCGACGAGTAGCGAACCCCGAAACCCGGGGCAGCGGGAGCGCCCCGAGACGCCGCTCACCTGCGCTGACTCCCGGGCCGGGAGCCGCCGGCAGCGGGAGCGGCCGGAGCCGCCCAGGGCGGAGGGAAGGCGGGCGG
>VZTX01025455.1:0-36687 GCA_013400915.1 Pardalotus punctatus
AGGGTCAAACCTCGACACCATGTCCACAATACTTTCATCAAGTCCATAAGCTGTAGCTGGCTTCCCTTTAGTATAAAGTATAAAAGTTCCCTTTCTTACGGTACAAGGAAACTCAGAAATAAAAAGTCAAAATCACTCTTGTTGCTTCGGAAAGGTGTCTGCCACTTTTAATGATTAAACTTTATTGTACATGGCCCAGCCTAGCAATTCTGCCTGGCAATTCTGCTTCATTATGCTACCACCGTCTCTTACAGTCACATAAAATTTGTAGCTTTGTAATATAACAGTTTTGGCTTGGGGCTACTCATTTGTAGCACATGGTGACTTTTAACAAAAACTAGTCGTTCCACAGTAGTGAGATGTAAGTGGACTGAATAAATAGGTAAGTGATGGTCTTCACAAACTGAAGATGCAGTAGTTTACATCTCATTCAAATGACAAGTGCACAGACTAATAACTAATGCATTATTAATACATATTTATTTCCTCTGCTGTATTCAGTTTTATAGCAGGATGCATAATTAATGTACTATTTTAATCATGCTATAATAACAGAAGTCTCACAAAAGCAATACACAACTGGGTTTTGTGCAGTTAGTGATGTCTAGTGGGAAGCATTTTCATGTCAACTATAAATAAATAATTAGAAAGATAAACAAAACGCATGTCACTGGCATTATTAAGGCAAAAGGTCTTTCTATAGTTTTGCTAAATATCAACAAGAGACACTGTGAGGTTCTGTTTCTGTTGTTTGTTTTTAAACAAGCCACTTGAAAGAGAATGGATTGGAAAAACTCAGCCACTGAATTACTGCCCTGGCCTTCTTTATACGGTTTGATGTGCCTCAGTGGTTTATTTCTCATAAGCTGCTCACCCAGCAATGGGGAAAGCAAACTGACAAGAAAAATGGTTGGCAGTGGGAAAAAAAAAGGGGGGAAGGGGGGGGTGGATGAAAGCATTGATTTCTCTAAATGGAGAATGCAAGTCCACACACTCTAACAACAAAATCCATGGGTAAAGAAAAAGCACTAGCCCCAGGACTGGCAGTCCACTGTAACTCGTGATAAAGCAAATGCAAGCATTTGACATCTTTCTATGAAGGCTGTTGTGCTTCTGCCCTTGCGACAGGACACCTTCGTAAAGAGGCGCACTGAAGTTTGGTTATGAAACCCCAAACTGAAATGCTGCACTGCTTTCAACTGTTACTCCCTATTGTCTGCTGTTACTATTTTTTTTTAAATAATGACCATATTATACAAATATATCTACTTAGCATCAACTGTATCATTAAGACATAAGAAAACTCTTTAGTAACAACAAAAGATTGGCATTTTTAATCTTCTTAATTCTATAGGCTATTATTTAAAAAAAAAACCAAAAAAAACAGCATTCTAATACATTAAAGTGACACTAGAAAGGTACTTTAAAATCTAAAACAAGCAATAACCAGCAGAACTTTTGCCCTTCCCAAAAGGGGTAACTCTTAAAATAAAAAAACTCTCTGCTTTCTTTCTATGTGAGATATGATATCTCTGTTTCTTACTGTATTCTGTCATCATTATGACCACTGGGACATTTACTTAAGCGCATGACACAGCGTAACACAGACATGAGTGTTGATTCCAGTGGACTGGCATGGTAATGTTTATGTCCATGACGCAACCTTAGCAACAGTGAAAAGGCGGCAGAATTCCTATACCAATGACCACCAACAAGAAATTTCTATTGATTATAGAGTATAATGTGGGATAGTTTATCTGGCAGTTCTGCGTATTTCTTCACAAAAGTTGGTGATTCTGGTTAAGGGACAATAAAATGACAACCAAGCAACCAAGGTGAATCCCTCCAAAATCAGTAAAGCCTGAAAAGACACCAAAGAAATAGAGAAGAGAAAGACCATTTTGGGAACAAGCATGAAATAACAGGATAAATCCCAGTTCTGGCATAGCACAGCTTCATGTGCATGTTTACAATGGGCTGTTCCAAACACACAAACATCTGTATTTTTCACTTCAACCATAAATTGTCAGGTTTGAACATTCAGTTTCAGTGAGCAGGTGCATGATGTCTTTTACTATTATCCTGGTCTTTATTTTCTGTTCTCTGTGATTCTCCACTGTGTCCATCATTCATGAACTTTTAAATTCCCCTCAAGCTTTTAATTTCTACTTGTAAAATACAAATTTTCTTTTATCTTACACATTTCTTTTCATATGGTAAAGTTTCTCATTCTGATGTTCATGTCTGCTGTCATCATCAGTTGACAACAGAATGCGTATTACTATTCGTCTTTTTGTTCATCTTAAACAAGAATTTTTCTTGGGTTGCTTGTGTGGAATGGGACAGAAGGATATAAAAGTTTAAAGAGAAAGCTTCCAATGATATACTTTTGCGAAAAAGTAGTATCACTTGGGACTGCCTGCATTTGAGAAGGTTAAAAAGAATCAACTAAAAGTATGAAGTTAATGCAGAGAAATTAAAACACATTAAGCTATATGTAGATGCTCTCATTCTGAATTAAAATGCCTTTATTTTTTGTAGTTTAATTCTCCCTTAAGCACTCCACTTTTCAGTAGGTTTCCATATAGAGACTTAATGGTCCTTAATTTTGCTGCATTAACTTCATACTTTTCGTTGTTCTCCCACATAGAATTGCCATAAGATATCTAACTACCACATTTGCTTGGTGATTGCACAGTTAGGAACATAGAAAGCATGTGTAAGTGCTGCCATTTATAACAGCATTAATTTCAACCTCAAAACCATTAACACAAAAATATTAATGCAAAATTATGGACTCTTCAAAGCCCCTATTAAAGCCTCTATAACTTTTTTAAACAGTTCTCTTCAAGATGATCTCAAAACATTCTGAAAAATATACAAATATTGTTGTTTCTCTTCTTCCGAGGGAAGCAATGCAATTCAGAGTGAAACCTATAAAGGAACTTAGCATCATTCGGATCTTCCCAAGTTTGTCACTTCCTGGGCAAATGCTCTGAAAGAAAGACACACAACTTCATATTCTACATGTGTTTTGAATGAAACTGGCTGTGGTCACAATAACTTGCAGCTAAACTCGCTGCTGCCTCTCTGTTCAGCTCCTTTGCAAACACCAATCCATACCAGCTACCCATGGGATTTCAGCACAAGGATACTTACTTTGTAAATCTAAAACAGGATAAAGTGCAAGTTGGATTGCTCTTCCAAGATAGCAATACTTCCAAAATCCTGACAAAGTTCTTCACGCTCATTTCGGAATTTGAAAAACAGAAACCTACATCACCAAATGTCTAATTAAGATAAAAACCATTAAATATGCTAACAAGTGTGAGTAAAATGACTGCTGAATTGTTGAGAATTTGATGATGGCATAGAGATGCTTTCCAGGCTTACTGAAAGCCAGTCCAGATTGAAAGAACAGTGCATTCTGGCATAATTAGATATCTCTCAGACTGTCTTTTGGGGAAAAGAAATGAAATAAGGTGTTCAGTTCCACAACCCAATGACAAGAACATCCCCTAGAACCAGCAGATAGAATTGGTAGTGTCACTGGGGATTTCAGACACATGGGCTGGCTGATTTGGGAACTGTGAGGCAGAGAGATGAGATAGGAGAAAATTTNGAAAAAAAAGAAGAAGTTTGCCTTAGATATGCAGAGGGCAGCAAAAAGAAGAAATATTACAGTAAGGTTATGGTCCCACTAGACTGGAGGGATAGTAAAGTTGTAAACAGAGACAGAAGGGAGGCAGAGGAGAAGAACTGAGGGGAGAGATAAGAAATGGTTTATGTTACAATAAATATAAATGTCATGCACTTCTCTTCCCCCCTTTCAGCTTAACAAGTGTTCTGAGCTACAAGGAAACATGGATGGTGTCAGGAAGGTAAGGTCTTCCCAAGGGACTACTGGCATAGTAGGATTCTTTCTTTTTACCTCCCCAGTACTGACAAGTGCACTTCTATAAACAATGTTCTGCTCTTAAATCATCTAATTTATGCTTTAATAATTCAAAGGTTTCAGAAGATATTTACCAAAGAAATATTTACTGTAGATGCTGAACTAAAAATAAAAAAATTAAAAAAACATAAAACCCTGTAAAAAAAACAGAAGAAGCACTTTCAACTCCAAAGTTATGAAAGGGAAGAAAACAGATACATCATTTCAGATGTACTGCATGAGTGCATAAGAATGATACAATTATGTACCTATACAGACAACAAACATTTTCATATTTGTTGAACATTTTTGAACTCAATGTTCAAGTGTATGCAAAAGCAGTTTAATCTGCCCTTTTCCCCTTACTCTTTCACTCTGGGCTCAGCTCCTACTCCTCCTGCAGATACTAGTGTTCATCTGACCCCACAGAAAGCACATTTAGCTTGCTCAGCCACAAGAGAAGTACTTAGTACTTTTTGGTATGGTTTGTTGTCTGTGGACCCAGCAAGCAGCAACAGCTCACAGAGGTGACACAGAGCAGAGGATGGAGACTTGAACCTGGGGGTGAGTGAGGAGGCACTACAAGACAGATTTTGCTAGTTTATACTGCCAGGGACTCTCAGCAGAGCAGATTCTTTTCTGAAAGTGTCAAATCTATGTCTGCAGTTCTGCACTTGCACAGTTCAACTCTGTTTTTCCCCATTACAATTTTTTTCAGTTACTCCAGAGTTGATCCATACGCGTGAAGAAGTACATTCGTGCACCATTAGTAGATTTCATTATGGTTCTGTGCTGTATTTCAAATAAGGGTGAAATGTGAAGGATATTACCAGGTAGTTCTCAGTTCTCAAAATTGTTCTGTTGTTTTCCTTCTATTACTATTTCACAGTTTCTTTTTCCTTTCTCTTATTTCAAAATCCAATAGCACAATCAGTGTGTAAAGTCAGTATTGCTGAAATGAACATTTCTGTGATGCTTGTTACACCGATAGTTTTCCCTCCACTGATGTTTACTACTAAGCAAGCAGAGAGAAACAAACCCAGTTTTTAAACTGTGCAACTGTACCATGTAAAAATCAATCAAGAAGACAGTAATGCTTCTGATGTTTTGAAAACAAAATCACCTATATCTGGAATTATTGTGCACTTACTGCATACAAAGAACTATCAGTTTTTCTCTTAACTTCCAATAGCTTTCCCTTCCTCAGCCCTTACAGCATTTTTACCTTACAGTGGTTCTGATAAGATATTTGATGTACTGGGAAATTTATCAATGTGAGATCATACACAAGCATCATTCATTATGTTGCTTTAAGTAAGGGATATAATCCACCACTCAAAGTTTTTTAGCCTCAAATAATGCTGGTTCCTAAGTGTCTTGTGAAAAAATGCAATCCACTACAACTAGAGGGAAAGTATTGGAACCATGCAACATCTTGCAAAACTGGCAGAGAAAAGTTAGGACAGGAGGAAGTTACCTTGAATACTATAATGACTGTCATCATTTGCAATGCAAGTCTCTCCTGCCCATGAGAGACTTCATTTTTAAATACTAAGAAGCTCACTCATGGGAGAGATGTCTTCATTGCAACCATGCCTCTACGTTCCTCCAAGATTCCATGTTCATTCAAGCACAGCACAGCTATGGCAGAAATGAGACTTATTTTCCTTTAGGAATCTGTCTGGTCTTACGTCTGCTCAAAGTCATTTGCCACTCACAAACAGTGCTATGTGGTGACACTCTGGATTTTTTTTAAAATGTCATCCTTTTACAAAACACAAAAAAACCAGTCAAATAACCTTATGAATACTTTATTGATCATTCAGGACTATTACTGGAATGCATCCAAATAGAAGTTTTAGAATAAGGAAGCTATCATGTTCTAAACAAATGGCAAATAATTACCAGCCATGTTACAACTTCCTACTGCCCACAGAGGATGATCGTATTGAATTTATTCCTTCCCAGGGAAGGGGTCACAATCACCTCAACAAATGCTAGCCTAAAAGTTAGACTAGACTTTTCCCACAGTTAACAGAAGCAGGTACCAAGATATTACACCCCTCCAATCCTGAATTCCTACCTACTAAACATGTATGTCTGTATCCTGCTGTCTCCTAAAAGATCACTTCCAAAATCGAAGTGATTTAATACCTTCTGCAAGACTTCAGACTACCTCTGAAATTCAGTTATTGTATACACCTATGCTGACATCTGGGAAAGGGTCAGACAGACAGATTTCTCCCAGAGACCTTGTCTACACCGAAGCATGCAACAAAATTATTCTGTATTTAGTTCTTAAAGTGGATTATTTAAACTATGTTAAATTCCTGGCAGTCGTAATTCATTTGGAAGGGAGTTAGGTTAAACCAAATCAAGGCAATTTTTATTCTGACTGAACATCTAAACAAGGACCTAATTAGGTTTAAATAATCCACTTTAAATTCGTTTTTACAGATTAATTCTCCTGAACATGATCATGTAAATAAGCTTTCAGAGAACTAAATATAGTTTCAATAAATTATTACCAAAAACTGATTCTGTTTCAAATACAGACTGTGTTTTGGTATGTATTTTCTTGTTAAACTTTGATTATCAGAAAATATCACAGAGTAAACAGGGCACTAATCCATTTAAATATCACTAGAAAACTGGCTGGCTTTTTTTATTTTCTGTGAAGTGGTCTTTTTTTAAAGGATTAGTTATTTAACATAATGTTTTAGAAGAACTATCACAACAAAAAGAGGTGTGTAAGTTTTTGGAGCTGATATTAAAATGCTCTCAAATTTTCCTTTTAGCATTGTAAAATGTTATTTAAACAACAAATGAGGAACATTATCAAACAGCCCTACATAGCAAAGGCCTTATTCCAGTTCATCCTCACCTTAAAAGCCAGACCCAAAAGAAAAAGTTAAAACTGGTTATTCTCGAGTAGAGGCATTTTGAACATAAAGTTTAAATTTAAATTAATTTCATTTAAACTGAGTGTGCTAATATTTGGAGAAATACATCCTTTTTTTTTTTTTTTAAATGCACAGTTAATTTCTTTTAGAAATCAGCAAGGATACTGTATCCTACAAAGTTTTTTAAAAAAAATTTTAAAAAAAGAATGCGATTGAAAGGTTCCTCATGCATTTAAGAAATGTTTCTTTCTTTGTCTGCATGGAGGCATGATAATCTCACAGTTTTGGAAGCAAAAGAGGATAACAGAAGTGGACGTCGAGGCTACATTCATCTTAGCTGTTTAATTCCAGGCTACTCCTGTATCTCACTTCCCAAACACGTAAACTGTGACGAATTCCTTTACAAAGTACTCTCATATCTATGCTTGAAAAGCATTTAAGAAAGAGAGAATACCATATTACTATTTTAGTATTAAGGATGAAACACTGACACAATGATATAACCAACAGACGTGCGTTCAAACTTCTAGCAGGGGAAGAATCGTGTAAAATGATAAAAAGTGCAAACTGCTATATTTAAAATACAAGCCTGAAATCGTAAAACCTCTTAGCTGTCTGAAAAGCAATGAACTTAATACTTTTTCTAGATTTCAACAAAATGCATTATGGAAAAGCTTAAAAGGGAAAGGGACCAGGGGCCTTAAGGAAATTATGTTCCAGTCACATGAATTGATGATAAATATATTAATACTACAGCATTCACCCCCAACTGACTGCTTGGAAACTGATAAAACATTATAAACACAAAGGTCATTGCAGCCAAGAAATGAGGTGGATTCCCAAGATGGAGTCACTAAACACAAAAAACCCCTCAGTAGTGATACAAAGAGCTGTAACATAAAACTCCTCTCAAAATAATTGTCTTCATTGCTGAGCTGGCTTTACTCAAACCAAACTACAGGCGGAATTGTGTGTACGGGGGGCAAAGGCTAGGACACTTAACGACATCGGTGTCTGTGAGGAGAGAGTTCAGCACTTTCCATCATTCACCACCCCAAAACAACTGTCAGACAAGAAAAATAAAACAATTTATCTGAACTCAAGAATGTGAATTTGAATTAAGCAGTTAGCAGCAGTATAATATGTATTATCACTGGCTTAGTGTTACAAGCACCTTCAGTGCTTTCTAATGTCAGTCATAAGCGGATCTTACATATATATTTTTACCCAACAGAGCAGAGGTCTCCTTGGCTTACAATAATGGACTTTTTAAGCTGCTTCTTTAAACCTTGAAGCTACTATTAAAAAAAACAAATGCTTTCCACATTATTTTATTCTTCATTATTCCCTCTTTTTTTTCTCTTTATTTCTAAAAGACACTAACATCCTTACATTAAAACACCGTGAAACACAAATTTCTCTGGGAAGAAGGAAAGGCTATCAGCACCATGGTCCCTAGTCCATCAGCCTCCATCATTACTTTCTGCATTACTTGAAGATTGAATACTGTGTAGCAAGGGGATGCAGGCAGGAAAGTGGGAGAAAGTACACAGTTCCTGTTTCATTCCAAGTTTATAGCAAAATTAATTTCCCTGCTCTCCTGGCCCACATCCACATACCTTCTCTAGAGCAGAGGTGTGATTTGGCCTGGTTTACCCTCTGTCTGACCTACACAAACAGTCTATATCTGAAGCTCAGTAAGGAACAAGTTTTAGCAGCATTGCAATTACTGATATACACACATAATATTTCTGCAATGAAAGAATATTCTCCGATTTTCTCCTCCAGTATTTCAAAATATTCTATTCCTCTTTCTAAGCATTTGTGCCACACTCCTTTGTCTGATCTATGACCTGTGTACATTTCAAAAAAATATGCCAGCCTTGTTCTTTTTTAATGTCACTCAAAAGCGAAATATTTATCTTTTTCTATTTTTTCTTTTTTTTCCCCTAAGCAGCAATCGCTGAAGTTAACTGACACAACCTATAGCTTGTCACACAAAGCAGAGGAAAAAGCATGAAGGGACCTGTGGTGAAAACAACAGGTCTATGTGGAACACAATATAAGGGGCTGACACTGAAAACTGGATAACATTCATGTCTGCCAGTTGCAAACAGAGAAGGAAAGAGACAAGTCTAAGGATGATAACTTAAAATTCACTTAAACCCTTAATTTAGCTTCTTCTATGACCAAAGGTTAAAAGTAAGTGTGACACCTTGATCTATTGCCTGTGCTCACCCTCAGGCAATAAACGAACCAATGAAATATAATAATGGGTCCCTCTGAGCCGTGACACTGCATCACATCAATTACATATCTCAGGAATATCAGACATACTCTTATGGGGAGTTTAAAATCACTAACATGTTTTCAGAAATACGCCAGACACAACATTTTTAAGTGGTTTTATCTATTCTCTCACATTTTTTTCTTTTTTTTTCTTTTTTTTATCAGATTGTCTGTACATCATGAAGTGTTTATGTTCTTTCTAAATAATGCCTGTATGAAAAATCTACATAAAAATATCTAGTATTTTCAGAGCTGCTCTTATACCTCATTCATAGTTTTTTTCACCTCATCACTGCTTTCATCAGTTCACAGGTCCCTCTGGAAAGTAAATAAACTTTTTTTTGCTTTATAGTTTAGACTGTGAATATCTCACACTCACTTCGTATAAGAGTAAATAAATAAATAAATAAATTAAAAGGCACTAAAGGACCTCTTGAAAGTAAACCCCATGTGATTTTTGAGCTAAGGAGCTGAACTTGACTCTTTGATATTGGTTTAATGACAATTAATACAGACAGTCTTTCCTTTAAAATTTTCAATTGTGTAATGCCATGAAAATTTAGATGTATATCTCTTTGAACTACTCACACAACAATTCTTTTGAATGCTAATGAAATACAGTAATGAACCACAATTCTTTCAAGTTAAAACTTTTGCTTAGAGTGGTGTATAAATGCCCTGAATTAAGCTAAAAAGCACACACAGGAATTAAGCATTATTATTCCTGGCTTACAAATAAGGGAACAGGCACTGAAAGATTGGTTTGCAGAGTTTAATATGCAGGTTTCATTCCAGAAAGGTGTTATGGCAAGTAGTGGGATTTAAACATGTGCTTAAAATTTAACATGCCCTAAACACCTTCCTGACTGAGTCCTAGGTGTGTGTCAGTGACAAAGCTCTAACACAAAATTTTGGCTGCCAGCCTTGAGCTCCCAGCCATTTATGCAATGAAGGTAAAGCACTGGCTTAACGTCTGCGTATGGTAAGCGCAGATATTGTTCAGCAGGCAGTAAAATGCATGAAAGGATAAAGTATGGCTTATAAGGTAAGTACCATAGCTTCTCCTTGGTTTTGAAAAACAGTAATTCAGATTTCTTCCAAAATTGTGTTCTCTCCCTCTGTTCTACATTCGTCTCCCTATTCTTTCCCTTTCCTTTTATTCTCTTTAAAAGCTGCTAACATCAGCTGCTTCTTTGTGGATTTTTCTTTTTGCTTCATTGCCTACAAATTGCTCTAAGCTCTTCATTCCCTATGAACCTGTTCAGCTGGAGGAGAACAGCTGTACAGCAGACTGTTCCTAGTACACCTCTGGAAAATGTATAGGAAAATGTTAACAAGACATACAAACCAAAGTTCTTTGTCTTCTGAAGATTTGAGTGGGGATATATATTTACATGTATTTAAACCTGCATGCATCTAAGCAAATGTACAGTTGGGAAAGATAAATAATCATTAAAATATTAGGTACATTTCTCCAGAGAGCAAAAAGTCTAAAATTCTCAGTCTCTGATTTACATCCCCCAGGGTGTTGGAGGATGTCTAACCATGTCAACTGGAGTGGAAAAACACTGCATGTCAGCACACGAAGGCCTGATTGCTACAAAACAAGTATCTTTTTAGTTCCTTACTGCCTTAATCCCCTCCCCCATACAAGAAAAATGTTCACTCAACTGACTCTCATTCTTCAACTTCTTACTTAGGTTCCAAAGATAATGAGCTCCAGCATTCATTTTACCTCAAAAGACAGATCTATTTTCAGAAAAAGCATGGCTGTTTTATTTTTCTGGTTTTGTTGACGTAATCAAAAATACTAAGATGAGACTCTTGATTACAAGTCTCTAAATAAAGGCCAGACTTCTGCAGAGTAGGAGAGAGAATACGTGAAGAGGAATAGTTTTGAGTTTTGTTTGAAATTCTCCAAAAGGATGCTTTTACCTAAGAGAATCAACCCTGAGTTTCTGATCAAAAACTCAAAGAAGGAGATGGAAAATTTGCTCCTGACTTGTGTTATGTCTAAAGAATGAACTTTCTTTTCCCCTGACATGGACCTGCTAGTTCAAACACATAACACGCACAAGATAAATCACCATTTCTAATGGTGACGTTACCGCTCCGCTTCACAGGTCTCCATGAAAATGCTGGATAAATCAAACCACATTAAAGGCATAACACCAATGACTGTAGTGGTGCTCTTAGCTCACTTTAGAGGTGGTTTCACATTTGCCAGATGTTTAAATAACTCCTCATATACTTCCTTAATGGAAACTTCAGTTAGAAAAACATTGTGATGGTCTTAGAAGATTTGGTAGAAAAGAAGCATCCTGTTTGTTTTTTTAAACAACTTTGTCTTGGAGAAACAAACTTCAAAGTAGCTACATGAATGATCCCGAACAACATAAAAATTATTCAATTCTGATCCTGCAGCAATATCATAATACAGTTTTTTGGTGCCCTCTTCTTCCTTTTTTTCTTGTTATCTATTTGTTTCTCTAGACTTGAGGCAGAGCTCCCCTGCCAGCCCCTCCAGGCTGCCAAGGATAAGGGCAGGAAGTGGAGGCATTTATGCTCTCCTCCCCTCCCCATACTAACTGGTTGCCCTTTATCCGGACACTAGAATACCTACACAGGGCACTTCTGAGACAAGCACGGGACCTACATTAGCCTGGAGGCTCTGAAGGAAGTGAAGCATTATTTATGCTATGACTAGAGACTAGAATATTTGGAGGTTGAGTACACCTGGATGATCCTAGTACTACAGACTTTACCCTGGCCAAAGTGTTCTTGGGTTTCTGAAGAACTCCACAAAGCCTTCTTAATTCTTGTCTGAAACGTTTAATGATGTTAGGATACTTGAAGAATCACAAAAGACTCAAAGAGCATTAAAAGATTTTGGTATAGCCCATCAGTACTGGAAAACATAGCATTTCAAAAGTGACGTCATCCAGTGCTCACACACAGGAGATCACATTACAATCTGAAAATCAAATAAAAGCCCAGAGCAAACCTCTGCTAAAATACAAAATAATAACTGTGGGATGGCTCATTAACCTCCAAAGTTCCTAAGAGGTTGGTGATCTCTGAAATGTCTGTCCTTCTGCAGTGCCTGCAAGCCTGATATGAGAATTAATGAGTCCTCTGTATCAACACACAAAGAAAGAAATGTTCTCTCATTTACAATTCATCTAGCTGTCTTTTACCTTTCTAAAAATACAGTTATGCCAGAGACTTCACTGCAACTTTACAGAACAGTGTTCTGTTTCAGTAAAATGAATAAGACCACCAACGTTTTAAGTTGAGAAATTATGTTTTTATGCAGTAGAGAATAATTGTGAATTAAATTTATTCTAAGATCCATTTTTATCACTACTTTTCTCCAAGAAAAATAAAATAAATAAGAGGCAGGATTTCTCAATGTGATCAGCAGATCCTAACACTTCACCATTCAAAGGGTTGCGGTTTACTTCACTGAATTCTAGCCCATAATAAGAAAATCTTAAAATGATGATTTATGCACTGATAATTCCAGACACAGGATGTTCAATATCTACTGCAATTGTACATACAGTTTGGCTTATTTCTTTCTCAGAATTATGTTGGCAAGTTACAATATCAAACTGAGAGTAAAGAAATGCAAAATATTCTAAAAGCAAAGAGAACAATCTGTTAAATTTATAGGGGAAAAAAAAATCTACTTGAAAGTAACTGCTGTGGGAATAGCTGTTAGATGAACACCCTGTGAGTGTAGGCGGAGAAGGACTGCGATCATTTCAGTATTTTTCAAAAATACTGTGGACCTGATACTACGGCCTAGATATAATCCTCCTAATTTCCAGACTCCAGTCCACTAAGCTGCTTCTCTCTTTACATGACCAAAAAGAACCAAAGAACTGGTTGGATTTATTTCATTTTCTTTGTAAAATCTGGCCAAACAACTGTCCTCAACATTCCATTATCAAGAACAAATGACTGAGCAAAACAAAACGGGAGGTTTGTGTTGTGGTTTTTCCTAGTCTTTTTTATCTTATCTTCAACCATTTCCTTTTTAGAAGTGAAAAATTCACAATTAGATGTTACTCAGTACATTGGTGCATACAAAATCATTATTAATAATAATACCTAGAGCTTAATGTTGACAAACAGGTAGAGTAAGGCAGGAAAATATAGTATTACTGTGTAAGAAAATTGTTATTAAAATTAATGTGTTTGAGTCTGAGAACAATATTTACACATGTACTGTGGCACATACCGGATAGTTACTTATCCCTTTAAAATCTTAGATTTGATTTTGATTGCCAAGTAATTTTAGCATCAATTTCTACTTCAAGAACTAGACTGAGTCCAAAGCATGCTCTCTGCACCACGTTTCAGCATTAGCTAAATTTTACCTATTTGCACAAACCTTCAATTTAGTCACCAGATAAATGCAAAAGAGTTTTATTGGTAATGGCACACAGCCTAATAAAGACACATGGAAGGTTTAAGAAGAATGGAGGATGTGTAAAAAGTCTTCTCATGCTACACTGCTCCCAAATAAACAATGAAATCTGTGACCTTGTTTAGGCAGGGTGTTTTCAGGGTGTTATCACTGACAGGACTCTTGCCTCCATGCACTTCTAAGATTTAATGGAAAGATTATATATTGTCTGGAAGATGGTAAAAGAATTTTGTAAATATGACACCTATGGAAGGATTAATACAGTATGTTTTGTGAAAGACAAGGTCACAATCCAAAATACTTATTAGCTGTTTGGGGTTTTGTTTTGGATTTTTTTTCCTTTATTTGTCTGTAAGTGTAAGCTAATCAAAAAAGCATTTAATTAAGAGAATGATGAAAGCTACAACATATATACTCTAGCATATGTTGTCAGCTCTTTCAGGTTTAGCTTGGGGAGAGGGATTTCATCCTTGTGTTATGTAGGGCTGTGATAAGTTGCTATTATCTACGCTCAGAATTACCTGTCTGATGATGCTAACAAACAGCATGGATTTTAGGTGCCCAAGGCTGTAACAGCATTTCACTGGTTCCACTCGCTGTGCTGCCTACAGCAAGTTAGCACCTGACATAACCAACCAAGCAACAGCAAGCAGTTCACAGGATTCAACCAACAAAATTAAAAAATAAGTAAAAAAGCTCTGTCTGCTGACAATAACCTTATGCTATTTAGATACTGCTGACTTAATGATATTTTTTCACCTCTCAGATTAAATTTACAATCACTCTAAAATCTTACGTTTTCTTTTCCTTAGAAAATACTGTACCTATATTTTAATCTATTAAAATCTCACAAATAATTAAGACATCTTCTTTGCCATTAAGTTTAGTTACCACAGGTTTAGCAAAATGTCAAGAGTATCCAATGGTCTTTGTCCTCTTACTTATATATCCAAAGAGAAGTCTTCATAAATTCATCCTTAAGAATATATATTTTACGTTGAAAGATTCAACTTAACTCTTAAATACATTCTTTCACCTCGTTTCCTTGCTATATACACACACCAAAAGCCAAATCTCTCCTCCATCTCTGGAATCTTCCTTTAAGTTCCCTAATGCAGGTGTAATACATTTTCAGCGTTGTAAATCTCAGTCTCCTCTAGTCAGACAGCTCCTCCTCCCAGTGACTAATAGTAAATGTAAGCGGTAGTTGATAAAGACTTCACCATCACGTTCAACACACTTGTCCCACCTGNAAAAATATATATATATATATATATATATATATACATATATATGGAATTTAAGCAAGTCAAGAGGAATCAGTCCAAGTTAACTCTGAGAAAGGTAAGATTGTGATGTTATTGTTATTCTTGTTAGATTAATTTTAACACATCGATGTTAATATCATGCTTCATGATACTTTCATGTCTCATGGTAGAACAGGTAAGACTGAAAATTTCTAAATGTAATAAAACTATTCCAGAATACAAAATGTCCCCTTTTAGTAGACTAGAGAATCAGGAACATTCACACCATCAAATCCTCTGACTGATGCCAAAGTGATTTCCAATTGCTGAAGTGTTCATTTCCATTGTGTGTGAATAATGAGGGGCTGAATGTGTCACTCAGCAAACAAAACTGTCAAGTCTCTCAAGTTTGACTTTTCCTGGTTTAGGCTTGAATGCCTTTTTTTTTTCTTTTCCCCTCCTCTAAATGATGCGTATCTACTGCTATAAGGTTTTCCAGGAATACCAGCAATTTGACTTTTCACATGAACATGACTGGTCTACTGGGAGGACAAAACATAATTAAAATATCTGCATCCTGCACTAATCAAAATGAATCTACTCAAAGTGACTAAGAGGAGGACAAAGAAAAGTGTTTTTCTGCTATCCAATAGAGGAAATAAAGTTACTGACACACGTGAAGGCCAAAACATTTAATGTCTTCTATGCAATAATTTTAATTAAAAAGGTCAACAATGAGAAGGCGACTAGCATAATTAATACAAACAACAAAAGAATTATTTCAATTAAAAAATACAGACAGAAAAGGTTATAGAGAACTTAAGTAAATTAGTTTTCAGAGCAGATGTGCCTGATGAACATGTGTCCTAGGGTACTCAGAGAATTGGTAAAGCCATTTCAGAACCATGTTGCTATCAGAAACGCAGTCTGTGAAGGACACATGAGGTATCAAAACAGCAAAAGTGAAAACAGAATATTCATTTTTTAAAAAAGCAGAAGCTTAGAAATAACAATTTTTTTCTGTCACCTATTAAGTCCCAGAAAGCTGTGGAACAAATGAACAACATGATTTGTAAGTAGCTGGAAATATGAAAAGGAGGTAAGAATGGTCATAAATCCATTAGTTAAGACTTAGTCAATCCTTTAAGGACAAATCTGGTCAATAAAATTCAATCTCTCCACAAAATGGTAACAGACTTTGTGGAGAGGCAAGTTGTGAGCAAGGTCATTTATGTATGTACCCTTTTCCTCAGAAATTCCTCATGCATACAAAACAGGAAAGTTTGTCTAAGTGCTACTAATACAGTGTGGATGCAAAACTGATTAGGCAACTGTACCCAAAGTGCAATCATGATTACGCTATTGCTAAAAATTATGATTTACTCTTTTTTTCCTCTAGCAGGCTCATTTGAAGTTTTAACAAAAGAGTCATGGATAGAGTGCTTATTGCATTTAAAGACTATGCATAAGTACTGGACCTGCCACTGTGTTGAAAGGTCAGTCAGAAAACAAATTTCTGAAGGGCAGAAGCAAATCTAGATATACCACAATTGTGTGGGTAGAGACTTCTCAGAGAAGGATCTAGAGATACAATCTCAATCCAATCTGGAAATAAGTCAAAAGTGTCATTCTGTTGCAAGGAACACACCCTGGATATGTAAAACTGAAAAGTACCTGCAGGATACAAAAGATAAATCAACAACTTTGCTCCAGTTTTTGGGAAAACTTGAGGTTGATTGTTTCTGTCCTGTTTGGGGCAGCTCAAAGAGATGAACAGGAAAAAGTCAAAAGGAATACGACCATGAAGGAAAGATTTGAGATTTAATAACCTGAGATTGTTAAAGCTAAAGAAGAGGAGGCTGAAGATAAACATGATAGCAATCTTTTAATCTATAAAAGGTAGATCTAAAAAGGAATGTCTTGTCCATGACAAAGAATTAGCGAAATTAAGTTGTACCAAGGCGCTGAAAAGATTTCTAACAGTAAGAAAGATTACTGCAATACTAAAACAGATTGTTAAGCATGCCTTGAAGTTCCCACAGTTGAGTGTCTTTAAGGATAAAAACATCTGTCAAGAATGACCAAGGTATAGTTAATCCAGCTGTGAAAGGGACTGGGTAATCAACCAGATAGTTTTTCCCACTTCATACAGGAGAAAAAATATGTTTTAAATCAGAAATTCCTGTATTCTTTTACACAGTCTGCCAGAAATACAAGCTGTACATTTAAGAACTACTATAAATCATTTCTGCAGAGTCAAGCCCTCACCTCTGTAATGCCATAGGTAGCTATCTATATCTGAAATTATAGAACTCTAGAATTCTTTGCTACTTTCTCAACCATTACTTGATCAGACCATTTGTTTTCAGACTGGAGAATAAATCAGGTTCAGACAGATTCAAATTTCAGTGAAAAATTGCAAGAGTGACTCGAATATGGTATTTTAAAGCTCATCCACACAGTTTGAATACAAAACTCAAAAATGAGTATAGGAAAATCAGCTATGAAACTAGAAGTGTCTGCAAAAACTGATGTTATAAAAATACTTCCACACAGAATTATGTGATAATGAGCCATACATAAGAAAAAAATTATAGCAGACAACATGAATGGAAAACATATTTAAACTCAAAAGGACACCTGTGGCAGTGTTAAAAATGATTTATTACATGAATTGCAGGTCAGAGCAGACAATACTTGCCTACAAGAATAAAACAAGAAAGGGTCTCTTTCCACTCAAATTGGACTATTACAAGCATTTCTAAATCAGTGTCTCATCTAGTGCAGTACAATTAACTCAAATTAGCATACTATAAACAGCACTATTAAGAAATTTAAAGGCTTTGACTAAATGAAGAAAAATTCAGCTATAGTCATCACACAAATCTTAATTAAGGCTGCTTTCTCTGACATACAAAAAGAAAACAAAAACACAACTCTTGGACAAGTTGCTACTATTCTCAGGCGAGTCAATCACAAAACATGCATAGCTTTGTAGGCAACTATAAAAGTCAACAGTTATATCAGTGAGGTCAACTCCAAAATAACTTTTTGTATGTGTGTAAGCTATCCTTTCTGGTTTCATTTTCTCATCATTAGTCCAGTATTATAATAACTGCTTAAGAAACGGATACATGTGCAGTCAAATAAATGCATGGTACAGCCCACCATTTCAGACCACTAATTGCACAAAACAAAATTTACATGTTATTTTACTTTCTCAGTCAAGATTGGTAATTTTTACTATAGGTTAACAATGCATTATTAATTTTTAATTTAAGTGTACATTGGACTACTTCAACCATTTCACAAGCAGACAACAGTATTTTATTTATATGCTCCATAATTTTTATTACTATGCCCTCCTTGATAAGAAAGGCTCAAAAAAAAGTCAATTTCTGTCTTGTAATTTTCCATCTTCTTATTTTTACATATTTGAAACATTCAGAGGGGAGCAGCATGCAAATCTTACATTAAAGAAAAATTGTGGCAAGAGAAGAGCTATGGTATAATAGCACAGCCATATCTAAAATGTAGCTTGAATATTCATTACTACAAAATTACAAAGTACTATTCAGAAAAAATGTAACTCTAAATCTGATGAATGTGACATGGAGACTTCTGACACAGGTAGGAACATAAATCTGGAATCCAGTGTATCATTGTTCCCAGATTTCCTATTCAATACATTGAGCCATGAAGAGGAAGCAATGTGCCACCAAGGGTTGAAAAAATGCAGGGGCATTTCCTGAATGGGGCAAAACAGGTAGTCATTAATCCCGGTAAAAGAAAGTTTAATGTCACATTAAGGATTTCTTTCATTCAGGATTGAAGAACCCGTGGTAGCAAAGGGTTTAATGGCATCCCTAACTCGCAGAGCTGCATCAAAGCACCCACAATAGGCCATGACGACTGCACACTGCAAATTAATTGTGTGGCCAGTTGGAGCTCTTTTGCTGGGTCTTTTGTAAAGTGCACTGTTTAAATGACTGTAAGAGCTGAAACTTCCCTGAAAACTTTTTATTCCTGAGAATAAAACAACTGAAGAAATAACATAACTGTATAGTTGTATTATCCTATACAGATTAAATGGTCTTTCACAGTTTAGTTTAGGGAAATCTGAAGATAGCCTCCAAAACACTCCATTTTTAGTATTCTGACACAAAGGAATAAAAAACTCTTATTGTATCCTTGACCAAAATCATCCAAGGAAATTAGGAGCAATCTCTCTACATTATTTCTCTATATCTAAAACTTCCTTATATTTATCATTATAAATTACCATTCGGTAAAAGACTGTGACAGAAAGATCATGTTCAACAAGTGGCAAATCCTATCAAAGAAAATGCCTGATATTTAAGATAGTGATATTCAGTTCTGCTGTATAGTCAAGCCTATGAAATTCGACATATTTTGCTCTGCTCTGATCTACATCAATACAATGTTATACTGAGCTCCTCCTAGTCAAGTAACTGATAAATGGATCAGTTACAAGAAGCAATTGACTATAAAGCAAGCCTCTGAACACATTTTCATTGCATTTGTCACTGCAATAAATTAATAAATCTTTCAAATCACTACTTCTGGTGCATTCCCAAGAATCATCACCATGAAACCTGAATTACAGGATTCTGAGCCATAGGTTGGTTCTTTGACAAAACCCAAGTGTGTTAATTGTCTTGCTTTGTCTTTCATCCTCAGTAATTACTTTTGCTCCATATGGTGACAAGTGCCTTCTATTTGCATGCAAAAAAGCAGCATTTTTTTTCTGATACCAAAACTGCCCACATTTTGTTTCATGCAAAAAGCTGGATTACGAAATCAAGCACAATTAGCAACATCGCGACAACTTTTGGTAAAATTTCCCTTTGTCACTATTACAGATAAAAATAGTGAAAAACACAGTATTAAAGAAATGTTTCTCATCTTTTTACAGGATTCTTGAGATTCTCACTTCTCTGTGCCCTGCTTAGAGTAACAGGTACTGATCATTCAGAAAATCAGGTCCATGCAAGAGCAATTCAGTCTCTTGCCTGTGGAGCTGATAGATGCAAGGGCAAGACCAAAAAGTGCAGGAATATTAAGCCATTTGATGATAACAAAAAAACCAGTGCCCCTACTCTTCCAGCTTCACCCCATGCTTATGCTACCTCAACCTTGTCTTGCTGTGAAGATGAATTTATCCACTTCTTGCTTTTACTCAATGTCACAAATAATGGACCGAAAATAATGAGAACAAGAAAATTTGGGAAAAAATCCTGATGTATATAATAACCAATGAATAGCCATTTTATACTTGCCATAGCATTTGAGGAACAAGGGACAGAAGCTGCCAATTTTGGACATTTCTGTCAGTTTGGAAAAAAAAAAAAAAACATGCCACCATTTTCTGAACAGTTAAAACTCTGGTCACCATAATTTCAGCTAATTCCTAGAGCAAATAAATTTCACCCAAATCAGTTACCACCAGTCTGGAATACAGACAGGCTGTCCCAAAGGTTAATTTAATGTTCCCCAATTTAACTCATTTTCTAAAACCCACACAAATTTCAACAAGGATTTCTGGAAACAAATCACTAAAGTAGCAAACAGCTTTGTAATCATGCCCAGTACTTAGGTAAAAAGAACATTCAGGAATATGCCAATGCCTTGCTGTTAAAATAGAGTTAATCTAATAAACTTGGAAAACTGTTTATACCAGCTTTTCTTTAAAACAAAAATATAACATTATCACAGTTTTTTTTAATTGAAAGCTGAGATATAAACACTTTAGATAAAAACTTGTGAGAGCAACAACCAAAATGCTGTGAGATTGAACTAAAGAAGGCAGATAGTAATTTAAAATAACTTGAACATGTGCCCTGATAAGCAAAATGGGATTAAACATAATGAAATACTGAAGAACAAATTTTACCTTTACATTCTTTGTAATGTATCAATTTAAGGAGTAAAAATAATATGCTAAGTTTATGTACTTCACCTATTATGCCATAATTAAATAACATTAATTTCATAGTCACCCTGTACTTCACAAATCACCACATTAGCAGGTATTATACCAACTTTCCCTTAAGTTAACCTGAGCACATTTTTCACCCTGCAACATAGATACAGCCTCTAACTATTATCTTCTATTAGCAGCTCTGCTGTCTCCCATCCAAGTACATAGCTCTGTCAAACACACACACGCACACACACACACACAAAAGGAACTTCTTAAGCTTTGGAAATAATGCAAAGATTAGACTGCTACTCTGGCGTTTTGAGACCCTCAGAGCAAATTCCTTGAATGCAAAGGCAAGCAGAACATACTCTGAGCACAGCAGCAGAGAATTTTTTAAAAAGGAAAAAAAAAAAAAATCTATTTTTTGGTCTTCATCTTATAAAATTACATTATTGAATTACAATTCTCATAAAAAGAGGAATTACCTAAAATGAGACAACTGTCAGCATTTACCAGGACTCTCGAAAATCATCACAGGCTTCTCTTAAAGGGTGAAACTGGAGCTGCCATATTCTGAACTTAGTGCTAATGGTTTTCATCTTTTGTTCTGTAGGGCTAAAATGAATATTTTATGGAGAATCAGTGTAGGAAACTCTTTGGGGAAAGTAGTCCAAGAGATTCTTATGAATCAATGTTTCCTTATGCATATTTATTTTTCCTCACAATGCTCTCAAAAATGGCAGATTTTTTTTTTGTTTTATATCAAAGCTTCACTTCTTCCCTTAAATAAAAGGCCAAAGCAAGAACAGATTGTGAAGCCATTATATTCATGAAGAGAAAAAGAGAGGTTAATTCAAAATTCTATGGTCTGTTGAACCCAATATCCACACGTTCCCCAAAGCAACAACAAACGCACCACGGAAACTCAATCAAGGCATCAAACCCACTCCAGCAAATGTGTTGTGCCAACCCATTATTAATGTTGCCTCTCAGGGAAATTCCGTATCAGCATGAACTTGCTCAAAATATTTTTCACAAATTCACATTATACTATTTCCTTGACATTAAATGCCAAAGACGGTAAATTAGGGGAGAGGCCTGGGAGATGGAAGACATTCAAGGATGCATTCTGTTCACAGAACCGAACCAATGAACAAATTGCACAAGTACATTCAGAAAGGGTTTAAGGCACTGACATTAGCTTTTAGCGAATTTGACAGGTTACAGATAAAAAAGTTGTCCTTGTGAAGAGAGCATCTATGAACTCATTCTCCTGTATTCCTCCCCATGCCAATCACAGGAACAGGAGTGAAATATCAGTGGACAAACATAGCTGAATCAAGCCATTCAGCACAAGCGTATGGAGCTTAACTGTGTTCCCCCACATCTTTTCCTACTGCTAAATAAAAACACCATTGTTCTTGCTGAAGAATTCCCTTTCATGTCTCAAGGATCTCGGCCAACTTAGTTGCAAGAGTCACACTGCATGCCCAAGTGGAAGCAAGGAGATCTCACGTCTTCAAATTCATCCCTTCACCCTCTTTATGGAGATAAAATTTGAATGCGGTAAGCGCTGCTGAACACACTGAGAAAGCTCATTCAGCAGGTGTTTACACAAAACACCCCCCCGAACACGTCATGTTACAATTTGTATGCAAGCTACATGCATGCCATCTAAAAATGCATGCTAACTGCAACTCAGCCTCACAATTTGAGAGCACCAATCTTATCTGAGGTGATAATGCAAACATCCACTTTCATAGATGAACAGCTGCAGTAGGTGGGAGAAGGAAGAAGGGATATACTTTCCATAATGGGACCCAATTAAAACTGTACATTATAAAGGAAATTGATGGCACAGAACTTCAGATATTAAACACATATTTTTTTAAGATGCAAAACCATGTTGGGATGCTAATATTCATTAGCAGGCTCTGCAAGATGAGAGAACATTAGAAGAAATGTCACAAGAATTTTCTGTAATGCCAGCGACCGAAACATTGTGAAATCCCGAATTTTTATTTTTTTAAAAAACATGTAATTTGATAAAACAATAGCAATGATAAAACATGTCACATATGAAGCTCTTATAAGTCATTATGGCTATCACTGATAAATCAGTCAAAGACAATTTAATCTGTCACACAAATATTATTTAGCAAACTCAAGTTTTATATAGGCTGTTACTTTTTTATCATTGTAAGACCACTTATTAAAGTGGAACAGGACACAAAAAGCATTTTCACTGAGGTGAAGGGGGAAAATTACTTTACTGAAATATTAAATAGCACGTAGAAGTATGAAAAACACAATAAAGATAATTCATTCAGTAGGAGAACAAATAGAATTCTGTATTCGTTTTGTTAAATGTCTGCACTGAAAAATCACCTCTTGGCATGTGTCACACAGCTGGGACAAAACGAGTCTGTAATTTCATTTGGTGCTCCAGTTGGATTTGATTTCCTAACACCTCTTGCAATAACGACAAACTGTTGTTTTTGCAAAAGTCTGGGCAACTAACCCTACAGAAAGCCTCTAAAAACACACTGGTTGGGAATGGAGGAAACTGTGAAATGCACAAGCCAACAGTTCTATTTGGTAATAAATTCTATCTTTTGGCATAATTGCCATATGGCACATTATTTTCTTTTTTTTTTTTTTTTAAATGTTTAGCAGTTTTTCATTAGAAATTGGTGTTTTTCTTCTGTTTCAAAAAATCCCTTTATTAGGGCAAACATCTTTTCTTACTTTCCTTTAAAGCCTAAGAGCCTGTCAAAGGTAACCACGTATTCACAATATCCTGTTAGGCTGCTTTATATTTTGTTCCAAATCCTGAAGAAGAAAGCAATATTTAGATGAAGATGGACCAAAATCAGAACTGTAAATTAAATCAAACACATTAAAAAATGAGATGTATAGCACATTTGCTTCTTCAATCTACAGCTCATTTATTCTAAATACCTCTTCCTAATGAGCAATTTTCTGGATGTCACCACAATTTACGAGAGTCACCATCCAAGCATAGTACAAGCAACATATTTATATCAGTTTATTTGGTCAGGAAAGAGCAATATAACGTGGCATATATCAATTCATTATTAATTTGTCTGTGTTCTGGGACAAAAACATAGCTACTGTAACACAGGAGTGTCAAGCTGGAAGTACTCTTTTTGATCACATAAATGAGATTCTTAAAAAGATGATGAATAAATATGGATCTAGAGTCATTCTTCCAAGGAGGGTAGTAAGATTCTAGCTGCTAAATATAAGTGTTGGATTCAGACTGTGAGAAGCATGGACCAAGATTCCGGCTAATCTGCATGCATCAGGCAACCTGGGTCCACAAAGAGAAAAATCCTGTCCCTCAGTTCTTACTCCTTTTTTCTACCCAAGATACTTGACATCCTTCATCAAATTATTTCCATATGGTCCAAAAAGGCAGAACGAAGACAGGATAATGAGACAGTTTTGAGTTTCTGACTCTGCCCCTCTACAGACCAAAACCAGAAAAAGTATCTCAGGATTAATATTGTTCATTTTGTTACTGGTTTCCTCAAGGTGTCTTTTGACTGTACCATTTATGTAGGGTCCTAATTTTTCCCCACACTGGAGAGAAAGATAATTAAAAATCTTTTAATTAGAAAACTATCCTGTTAGTGATAATGATAAGATCTTACTGACTAATAAACTGAAGAAAATTATCATATTCATTACAATGTTCAGCACATTGACAGTAAGGAAGATCTTTCTTTAAAAGAAAGCATGAAAATAAGTAAAATAGTAACTATCCTAATTTCTCAATTCAGTGGGAGTTTTGGTATGTGCTAAACTTGCAGTAAAAATGAGTTATGAAAATAACTGTCAAAAAGACCATTTTAAAAACATGAATAATTCACACAAGTTCCTAATTTTTTTCCTTAAAAAATATTAAATTCTGTAGCTTGTACAATTAATGCAGCTGCAATAGTCAGACTTTTAAAGCAACCACTTACTCTATACAATAACATTTCATCAGAATTTTTTATTGTGTTTATTTTCATGGATCTCAATAGACAATACATCCTGTGCAAGGAAAAATGTAATTTATTTTACCGACCGTGCACAGTCAAAAGAGAGAAGGAATTTGCGTGTTGCAAGTCATGAATGAAAATTGAGAATATATGTAATAAGCATCTCTAAACCTTAATGAGTTATTGAGCTGTGTGTCTCCTAGTGTGACAGTGATTCTTTTTAATTTATTTTCTAGTTTCGACATAACTTTTCTGTAGGAAAAGAAAGCCTGAATGAAATTAAAGTGAAAATATACAATGAAGCAAAATTAATAAAACCCAAATACTATTGAAATTAAAACTCCATTTGCCCCAGGGTAAATGCATGGTAAGAATCAAACCGGGAGTGACTATGGCACTGAAGCTCCAGTTAGAATCATCCCAGGGACTTCACAGCTTCTCTCCAGAGGCACATAAGCATACATAGGCAGAGAATGATAGCTGCTGCTTAAAATACTGAACATTTTTAAACATCAAAGGCAAATAATTTTATTTCCCCTCAAGATTAAATGAAGGAACTCAAACAAAATACATATCTTGTTCTCACAGTTTTTCCAGCAAAAACAATTTTAGCAAAAACAATTTTAGCAAAACCGTACTAGCTCAGAATTGGATGGAAAACATCTAACTAATAGAAGCCAGAAAGAAGGATGTATACATGGCATTGAAATACATACACTATCACACAGATTGGGAAAAAAAAAAATCTAAAAGACTGCTAACAAAAGCTGTTGAGTCCAGATTCAGTTCAAATGAAGGGCAGAGTTAGTGAAACCACAGCAAGGTTCCCTCTTCCACAACAGGCAGTCAGAGACTGAAATGGTTAATGGCATAAACATTAGGAATTTAGAGACAAGTGAAAGGTGGTGCTATTGTCCAATTACACCAGGTCTAAGGAGAAGTAAACAAGGCTGGGGAAGAGAACACATCCACAAATGTGAGAGACTGGAATGCTAGCAGCTTAAACAATCAGGGACAAGATGCTGATGTACAAAGTAACCTCCCAGGTGCAGACGGCAAGCACATCCAACACATCAGGCTATAGCTGGTGTTGAACCAGGTAAGAAAAGAGTCAAATCCTGCAAGGCAAGGTACCGTTTCTTTGTCCTTACTCAAGTGAACAGAGCTGTGATAACTCCCCTTCCGGAAGTACCGGGACACTCAGTAGCCTTAAGGTATCCATCCCTGCTGATGGGCCAAGATGGGTCGTAACTGACTCAACTCTGCTGAGTTAATAAGCTGCTACGACATTTTAGAAGGTGTCCAAGACTCCTGTAATGTCCCTGATCCAGTGTATACATCATGGTTGAAGGTTGAGGGGTGTGGAATTTTTCCCCATTCCGGGCACTAGGTTACTAATGGCTGGATACTTAAGGACTATTAACTTTTTTTTGCAAGAGACAAAGAGTTGGCTTGGGCGTGGGGAGGGGAGGAAAGATTTGGTGACCCTGATAAAACACTCTCGACCACAGGAACAGCACAGGACAGCAGTGGGGAACTGTGGATCTCCTCAGCTGCAGGAAGATCTCAGATCAGTGCCACTTTTCCTTTCCTTGGGGAGTGACCTTTTCGTTTGGGAAAAAGCACTTTCCTGGGGTGTACATCTCCGTGGCTGTGCTAGGAGCTTCTACAGAAGGGGGCCAGCCGCCGCCACCCTGTGCTTTTCCCTGCCAGAGCAGATTGAGAAGTCCCTGCCACCTTTTGTTGGCAAGCCTGGGTGATCCCATCTCTGCCACCCCTGTTCCCTGCTCTGAGCTCCTGCCCCACGTCTGCTGCACGCCCACCTCCCCTGCCCGTCCCACCGCGGCGCCCGCCTGACTCTCGGTCCCTCGCCATAACCCGCACCCACAGAGCTGACCGCGCCACAGCGCCCCCTGCAGCTGCGCGGGAGTCATCGCACCCGCCCTGCCCGGCCGGGAGCCCGACAGCGCCCCTGCCGGCTGGGACCGGAACTGCACCGAACGGGAAAAGTGCTTGGCAGCCCAGAGACTTCTGTCACCGCATCTTCTGGTTTTTGTTTGTTTGTCATTGCCACTGTTGTTGATTGTTTGCCTTGCAATAGATACTAGTAAAGAAAAGTTATTCCTTTCCCCATATCTTTGCCTGAAAGCCCTTGATTCCAAATAATTCAGAGAGAAGAGGGCTCACATTTGCTGGTTCTAAGGGAGGCTCCCACCTTCCCTAGCAGACACCTGTCTTCAAACCAAGACAATCATCCATTGTAGTACTCCCTGCCCCAGGAGAGGTTCTAGGGGCATTTCCACCTAGCCTGTGCATAATATAAACCCAACGGACTTTGTATTTTGGGGAGTTTCCTCACACCCCGATGGATCCAGTCTGCAACCACTACTTTGACCAGTCATCAAAATTGCAACAACCAAGTCTAGTCATGACATCCACAGGTGGTGGTATCTTTTCTAATCTTATCCTTTCTCCCTTTCTTTTCCTTACACGTTTTCTTAAGTGTTACTTTTGTGCTTTCATATTACTATAGATAATAATAACCAAAACAGTTGCAATCAAATTGCTCTAAAATAAACCCTACATACATGTATTTATGAGCACTGATCATTCAGTGTCATTTCATTCTAATCTACTCCAAAGGGATCTATTAACAAGAACCTGGGCTATCTTCATTTTTTGGGATGGTTCATAACACAGGTTTACCATGTCACATCTGCTAAATGGCTACAGGGAAGCAAATTCTTTTGTAGGTCTTTCAGTCCTACTGCTGCAAGTCACCTCCACCCATAAAAAAATCAACAGTATGTTTAACAAGGTGATGTCTTCCACATCTGCAGTGACAGCAATATCACAAAACAGCTCTGCTTAATCAACATTGCCCCTCAAAAAGTTTTCTTAACATGTAACCTAAAAACCCCCTTTGTTCTATTTAAAATCGGTATTTTTTGCTTATCTAAGTTGGCTTACTCACACTCTCAAGTGACCTTAGACATACCAGAGCTGAGCTATATCAACAGATCTTGTCTAATTACATTTCAATTAACACCAGCTAAGAGTAGTCACAAAGTCTGCTGTTGAAGCTCAGAGGTTTTGCAGTGACCATGAAGCTTCTCTACCTCAGTCATACACCTGGTGCAGGCACAAAATCAATTCCCTTGCCTTCTCAGGACTGAGTACCTCCTCTAGTCCATCCAAATCCATGAAAAAGGCTTGCTAGATCACCTTCCTTACTAAGCACTCTTGGATCACGTCTAACAAATCTGGCTCCACACACGAAGTTGAAGCAGTTGTTGCTGCTTCACCTAACAGGCTAGGATGCATATTCTGAACTAGGATGAACCCATCTTTCTTGATGGAAATGAAAATTATGTTTCCCACTCACACAGGGAGATATTCGTGCATAAGTTATATGATCTATGGTGAAGTAAAGTGCTATAGAAACTAATAAAGCTCAACCTAATAGTAGTGTTTCACTACTCTATCATTGCTGCATTCAAAAGCGAGCAGCAATGAGAAGTGTTTGCAAAAGTAGGCTAAATGGTCCAGGCTCCTCACCTCAGATGATAGCCAGTGGTCAAAGAACACTCATATATAGTCAGGTAGATTCACTACACCAAGAATTTTTAAAAAAAAAAACAAAAAACAAACAAAACCTAATCATTTTATTAACTAATTTCCGAAGTGATTAGGATGAATTTGTTGTCATTGGCTCAGAAATGCATACCACATTGCCACTGCTTGTGCAGTCCTGTAGCTACAGCACTACCCTGCAAGCCTCAGTAGAGCCCTGCTGGCAAAGTGCCTGGAAAGACTGCCTAATTATACCAGGTTTGCTAGAGTTCAATGATCTCCCAACAAGAGTGGCTTAAACACAAACAGCACACAGAGGGCTGCAAACAGAAAAAAGTACTGGGTACAGACACAGATACTTTCTAACACCTTCATTCCTCCTGAAATAAGCTAAAGTTCCTGGTGAAATTGCACAACTCTGAAGAGACAGGGAGAAAATTCTGACTAATAAGTGAAAATGCAAATGTATTCTCCCACTCAGAGATTATTATAAAAATCTAGTCCTTCCCTTCATTTTTTCTCTACTTAGTATTCACTACATATTTGACCATGCTAGCTAAATGTGATCCTTTCCACTCGAGCCTAACTTATTTACACCTACATCAATGAATATCTGGCAAATTTAACTTCGTGAAGTATGATAATTTGCTTCTATAAGAAACTTCGCTTAGCAATGAAGTTGCACACCTTCACAGGCTTCCAGTGATCCTAACTGCTTATGTACCTTAAATCTCTTCAGTAACTGCATAAAAATACAGACACCTGGGCCAGGAGAAACAGTTCAATAGGCAACAGATATTAAACCACAAATTAGACAGCAACTTTAAAATATTGCTCCTGAACACATTCAGAAAGGTAACTAAAAAGGTTTTCCACAGACATTTATTGTGATAATACACAGACCTCAGCAGTTAGACAAAGGCCCACAGCATGATATCTCCAGTCATGTCAGCTTTCTGTCATTTTCCTCATGTCTGTTCCATTTTCCACTGTGAAATTTTTTTTTCTTATTTCTCTGCTACATTTCAAGAGAGGTGACTGAATAATGAAGTCTCCATCACAGAGAGGTTCAGTGTGTTTTAGAAAGAACATTTCTTGAGGCCCTTAGCACTGCGGCGGCTGTAATGCCGCTGCTGGAAGAATTATTTCATTATATTACGCGTATTATACTGCACACGTAAAATGCACATGTATGCATACATACACATTTTTTGCAATGATGCAGTATGTTATACAAAAATAAACAAATAAAAATCAAAAGAAACTACCTGCAAGGAAAACATGATAATGTTATTTTCCAAAACTTTTGAAGAGGTATCAGAGTAATAAGAAACACATGTAACTACTCATGGAAGTTAAATCATCATAACAAATACTTAAGAGGAAGGGCATCTGGCTATTTGTGAATGCATGTTATCTGCTTTTCTTTAAAAAAACTCATGACTCCACGCTATCTGATGAACGAATGTCCATATGTATCTGTAATATTTTCATAGCTCGGTTCTCCTTTTCTGGTGTGGTTAATTGTTGGTACCATTAAGACAAATAATAAAATAAAACATCACTCTCCAGTGTGTATTAGAAGGTGGAATTTGCTATCAAAGCACTAATTTTTGGACAAATTTACTGGTTTTGACCAAGTTCTCAAAGCTTCTGCTAATGTTAATTAAGATTCATCAACTTTTGGTGATAAGTATTAGAAAACATAGAGAGAAAGGAAATGGAAATAAATTTACTCTCTGCCTTTGTTCCAGCTCCCTCCCTGCGAGGACTCGTACACCATTCTCAGGTGCCATATCTTGGTGTCTTTGGTGTATGTGGCAAGGATTTGATCCTGGAGGGGCTGCAGGAGGAGGAGCCCTGGCAGACAGCTCCAGCCAACTCACTGTAGGCCCTGGCTGAGCCCCACAGCCAACAGGCGGCATCTCAGGGTAAACACATTCCAGAAGGGGCACAGGCAGTAAGAAGGAAGTGGAAAAAAAGTGTGAGAAAGAGCCCTGCAGAAACTAAGGAGAGGAGAATGAGCTCCAGGTGCTGACTCATAGATATCCCTGCAGCCTGTGGAGGACCCCATGCCAAAGGGAGTTTATCCTGAAAGACTCTAGCCCATGGATGACCCACACTGTAGCAGGGGAAAACCCAAACAGGAAGGAGAAGCAGAAAAGAGCTGTTGTGTACTCACCTCTATGCCCATTACCCATCCTCCTGCATCTTTTGGTGAAGGGGAAATTGGTGAAGAGGAATTGGATGGTTTAGTTTTTCTCTTTTTCACCATCCAACTCTGTGCTAATTAGTAGTAAATAATTTTTTCATATAAATTAATAAAACATATTTTTTTTCAGTCAAGCGTGTTTTTCCAGTGATGGTTCCCTGTCTTTACTTTGACCCATGAACATTTTCATCTTATTTTCCATCTGTCCTACTAAGGAAGAGGAGTGAAAGAGCTGCTGGGTGGGCATGTGGCCAAGNATATTTTTTTTCAGTCAAGCGTGTTTTTCCAGTGATGGTTCCCTGTCTTTACTTTGACCCATGAACATTTTCATCTTATTTTCCATCTGTCCTACTAAGGAAGAGGAGTGAAAGAGCTGCTGGGTGGGCATGTGGCCAAGATCAACCCACCACACCTCATACACTGAAGATTTTCACACACTTAAGGTCCCATTTCTGAAGACATGGGGAAGAGGCTCAGTTGCAGTAGAGCTCAACAGTTATACTCCCAGAGCAGATTTAGCCCTAGCAGGACCAATAAGCAAGGTGTTCTTCTGTCTCCTTTTTCTGAGGGTGTGATCTTACAGAAACTCTCAAACACCTGTAGAAAATGGAGGTCTATACAGGTACCTCTTAAAAAATAAATCTGGCTGCAGGAAGAACCATTGGTCCCAATTACCCAGGAGTTCAAGGACTGATGTAACATTAAAAAAAATACAGTTCAATTGTTTTTCAAGAGTATTCCAACTCCCATTTCCAAACAAAGTGCCACAGTCATCAGACTATGACTTATCAAGGAGTATTTTAATTTGTGCTGCTGAAACAGTACATGATGATCCATAAGACTCCGCCTCATCCCCTCTATTATCTTGCTTAAATGGCTTTCTCCACATGGAGTAAATTTATTGGTTCCACCCCAGATACAGCATTCTCCATGTGCACTACGTGGATGGCTACAGATCTAGCCAAGGCTCAGCCCCGGACATGCATGCAAGAGCCTGGCATGGCAATGCTCAGGATACAGCCACTGCTTCCTTTTCCACATCTCAGCATGACTGCCTCCTCCACAGCTCACATTAGAAAAATAAACCCTGTTGCGAATTTAATGATGTCTTTGCCTTTCACTGACAACAGATTACGCCTGTTAAAGAGTTTTTTGTTTGCTATTGTTTTACATCTAGTTCCCAGCACTAGCTGTTTTTATATACTTCTTTCCATTCAGCCAAGCAAGAACAGCTATAGTAGCAGCTTGAAAAAAATGCTTCTTATTCATTTTCCTCTACTGCCTGGGAACCAGATTTATGAAACACCGTGAAACAGATATGAACTATTTTATATTAAAGAATTTTCCCCTCCTTCACCACTGGCCCTGCATTTTGTGTTAGCACTGGAAGGGGAGTAAGTCTGTTTATGTGAGCCAGGGCACTCCTGAAAACAAGATTATAAATCTCAAGTGGCTACAGCGGGAAATATTTATTTTGTTTAAAATAAATGGAGAAACTCTTGGATTATAACTGGAATCATATGTTATAAATCAGTTTATTGAATAACACAGTCCTGGAATAATCACTGTCCTGGGACACAGCTTTCTACTACATACTGAAACTTCCACAAAGGCAGCTACAGTCTATGTTGGTAATAATAAACATTAAAAACCAGAATTGCTTTTCCTTTCTTCTTGCTAGTCCTTTTTAAATGGCTTTGGGCCTAACCATTAGGAATGACTCAAGCCAGACAAAGTAAAAGCTAAACCAGAATTACCTTTACCTTTCCTAAAATGGTGCTTTCTCTGTTATTAACATACTCCATTAGTGGAGCTTATGTTTTTCATACTGTGAGAACCTAAACTCCACACAGTAACGCTAAGATAGTACATCTACAGGACAGGACATTCCTGTGCTTGTTAACACTGTTAAGAAAATAGCAAGAACCAAATCTCATTTTCCGAGAAGAGCAAGAGAGTTTCAGGAATTAAAAATAAAAATAAATAAAAAGACATCCCTGACTGTCAAAACAGGGGCAGTAGGATACTCTGAATTTTTCACCGCTCCAGAGAAGTCAATCAAAGATAACACAATGCAAGAATATCTGAGTGACACTTCAAGCTGTATTCATAAGCAACCTGCCTCATTCAAAGTCAATGAAGAGACAGGACTTACAAGCCCACACTGGAAAGTTATTGAAATGTGACTGACATCTCAAAGGAAAAGTGTCAACGGGATAGCATGACCCTGTGCTGAAACACTGCAAGGTTAATCAAAGTTATAGCAGCTGGGAGCTAGAAAGGCCCTACCTTAGACTGAATTCTCGTAGGCACAGTAGTGATTGGGCCACTGTCTCATTTTCACTTCCTCTCCTACTGACATTTGCACACCATGTTTGTATCATTTGTCCACTTTTCTTTTGGTTCCATTTTAGACAGACACTGGTGGATGTTGCCTGAGAGAAGGTTTTATACATGATTAATGATTGGTTTCCCCTTTTCTCCTCTGGGACTCGTTGTGCTGTTAACATATGATCTAAGATAGTAAATATACCATTGGGAGATGATAATACAGTGCTACAAATTGCAGAGTTACTGCTCAAAAGAGAGTAGATAAAGTCAAAGTATCAGCAGAATTCATCTAAGCTTCCATGGAGCAATAACAGGAGTAAGCAAATGCTCAGACTGTTTCTTAATATTCTTGCCTCCCTACATCTGCAGAGTTTCCTAAAAATTCATAATTTACCAGTATCATATCAGGAAATATATTGCATGGACCTATCTACTTTTCTTACCACCCTACCCCAACCACCACCTAATTCTACAGGTCTATAAATACAATTTACTTTTTCACATTAATTTGCTTAAGTATGTCAGTGGCTATCATTTTAATTCAGTGCTATCATGGTTAAAATGTAGACCAGAGCTATCCACTTACTCTAAGTACAGGCTGCAAAGTAACAAAGCTAGTAATAACAATAAACACTAAGAAAGACAGGAGGATATGGCCAATGCAATAGTTATGTTCATATGCTCAAGTTGATAAAATGCAATCCTTCAGTAATTTAAGCAAGCATGGCTTTTATGCAAATAAAAAGGAAAAAGAGAAAAATAATTAAAAAGAATAAAAAGAAAAAAGAAGAAAAAAAAAAAGGGAATTCTCTGGTATATCTTCTTGCTGAATAGAATCTTTTTGCTTTCTTCAGTTTACTTCATATGTTTCTTGTTTTCTTATTCTGTCAGCCCATAGCAATATCTCACAGATACAAATAGCACCTTCTTGACACTGCATATCATTAGCTAAAAATGCTAGTGGCCCTATTCTGTTGGTTTCATTCCCTGCTCTTTCCTCTTTTCTAGAAGGCAAACAGTCTAGAAAGTAAATAGGCTTCTTCCTCGGAGCCTAAGGACCTACAAATCTTTTTCCTTCTGCAGACTCTCTGTCTGATTTCTAAATCACTGCCTGCACTGAATGTCACACAACATTTCCATTATGGAATAAGTCCTCCAGTCAACTATTTAATTAAGGAAGATTTACCAAATAGCATCCCTTTCTCCAGTAAAAAAAGATAACAGGAATATGATAACAAAATATTTATTCTTTTATTATTAATATTTTTTAAACCAGTGATGGAAAACTTCAGATGGCGGAAAGAGCACCTTGGGAATATATTATATCAAGCATGACCAGCAAGGACTTTTCTTTTTGGAAGAATAATGGCTTAATGTTTAATTAATCCTATCCATTTCTGCATTTATGGGAAGGCGGAGAAGAAGAGTCTGCTTTATAATGTGGAAAATTAAATATTAAAAACTTTGTGCCTACTTGACTTTACATTTTCTTGTTATGAATGGGTATTTTCACTTTATTTCACTTTCTTCAAACTTCAAGAGACAGAAGCAATTACTGCAGCTCTGCTGAACAAAGGTATTCTCAATGTACCACTGATACTGCCTTGCCAATCCCAAAACAAAACAAAAAATTAAAAACCATTTAGAGTATTAATGGAACCTTTAAAACTCACATTCAAAGTGACGTAGGTTACTCAAGATTAGAGAAGACAACGAAGAACTTCAGAAAAGCTGAATAAAGTTATGCTTTTAAGAAACTCAACAGATAAAATTCAGTGTAGTCAAGCAGCAGTATACACTGGATGAAATAATGTGTATTTCCCTCTATGTACAAATGGGCTCTAAATTAAGTGCACCTATTCAGAGAGAAAGATGTAGAAAGTATTTTGGACAGTTCAATAAAACCGTTTGTTCCACATACAACAGTAGTCAAAAAGCCCAGCAATGTTATTAAGGTCTGAAGAATTCAGAGTATTAAAAGACAGAACAATAATGAAAATAAAGCCTTTAAATACAGTGACCTTAAATAGTCTATGTTCTTGCCTGGTCTCAAAAGGAATTAAGAGAAAAGTCCATCCAATGGAAAGGAGCAAAATAATGAAGATGATTAAATATGTGACAGCTCCTGAGCAGGGAGAAAGGACAGAGCAGAGGTACTAATGGCCTCTCTGAACCACTCACCTAGCAGCCATTTCTTCTGCCTTTCCACTTTTGAGTGGTACCTCTGAGAAGTGCCCTTGCCATAAGAGCCCTCACTCACTCCAGACACTCTGGCACAGAATCCTCCCTGAGCCTCAATACCTGAGTGGTTCCCAGCCCAGCCTCACCCATGGCTGTGTCTCATCCATGCTGTGCCTGTAGCCCAGCAAACCACCCTGCACCAGGAAGAGGTGAGATGTTGGGGGTGGCCACCTTCATCCTTTACCCATGATACAGACCCTGCAGCAGGGCAGGCTCAAGCCCAGATGCTCAAATGCAAACCTTTCAGTATGTATTACAAGAAACAGTACAAAAAATGAAGTGTTTACTGTGACCTTTAGATACTTCTGAGTGGAAAATTCTAAAATAAAACTTCTTCCAGACTTCTCCCAAAGCACAATATGGTTCCTTCTCTCCCTTGGGACATCTTCCCTCCACTTCATCCTCACTCACATCCTTGTGATTTTTTTCCTTTATCCACTTTTGATTCAGTTATCCTTCCTTTCCCGTTCTCTTTGTTCACTCCTTGCTTTCTCTGCTTCTTGTCTTCACAAAGGTCCTGGAGGTTAAACAGAGCCTAAATTGAATACACTTTTAAGCCTCCCTTTTACTACATCATCTTCCCCTTCCATTGCTGAGTGCTTGATCTTTCTCTGGAGAGATGCAGCCCAGGGGGCTGCCAGCAATTAGCTGCACACTGGGTTACACCCTACACTCTTAAATCTGACTTGTTCAATTCACATTCAGACCCCAGACTGACTACAATATTAAAATCCACTTTTTCATCCCATCTGCTAGCAGCCACTTCCTCACAACCTGGTTTTGGAGCAGGAATGCTCTGATGTACACTCTTCTTGCTCTACACAGAAAACAATACTGTAACTGAACTTCAGTTTGTAATTGATTTAGTGACAATTTACACAGAAAACCTTGACTATGGGATATATTCTGGTTCACATTAAAATTATTCAGGAATGTCACACAGCCTTACTAGGAAAATACCAGTTGTTGCATTTATCCATTTAGTTTTTTGTTTCTCAGTTTCATTTGATCTACTGTCCATGTCACTGCTGCATTCTGACCTCATCCCTCTTTCACTCATATAATGCTGCAGTGTAAATGAACTTCCCCTCTCCCTGTGACCACTCAAGCTTTGGACTTCTTATGCTCCCAGATGTGGGCTCATACTCCTCCAGATATTTTGGTGACAAGTCTTTATCCTCACCAATTACTGCCAATCTTCCACCTTCATCCACGCCAAGATTTTTTCCCGCTTTCACAGAATTACAGAATGGGTCAAGCAGGAAAGTACCACAGTGGATCATCTGGTCCAATCTCCCTGCTCAAGCAGGGTCATCCTAGTGCACAAGGCACAGGATTGAGTCCACATGGTTCTTAAATACCTCCAGTGAGAGAGACTCCACAACCTCTCTGGACAGTCCGTTCCAGTGCACGGTCACTCACACAGGGAAGAAGCTCTTCCTCATATTTAGGTAGAATTTCCCGTGCATCAGTTTCTGCCCTTTATCTCTTGTCCTATTGGTTGGTACCACTGAGAATAACCTGGCTCCATCCTCTTGACAGACTGCATGTTGGAGGTTGAGAGGTGT
>VZTX01025460.1:0-12272 GCA_013400915.1 Pardalotus punctatus
TTCTGTGATCTCCAGTTACTTACAACAGAAAGTAACAGCACCTGAGTGCTTAATTCTCAAGCAGAAGTCAGGGAGAAGGTCAATGGTAAGAAGCAGACAAATCCCACATCATCTCACTCCTGTCTCTCAGAATCTGAAGCATTTCCAGGGAAGAAATCTCTTTTTCCATATGCATATGCTTTCTTTACCACAAATTTTTCCCCGGCTTCTGCTCAGGAGCAGCTGTGGTAATGTCACCTTCTCTTTCCTGCCTGGATAATTTTTTTCCCTGCCCCTTTGCCGTAATTTCATATCCCACAGTTCTGAGCCTTGGCAGGCATTGAGCAGAGCAGGAAAAAAATAAATCAGCATTTGGGGTTTTTAAAAAATTTTATCTTATTTTGGCAACTTTTCTATAGTACAACGTGTATGTTCCTTTCTGTAAGAGAACAGGCATTATTAAGGACTTGTTATTCATTGATTCAGCACTCAGGAATAAATCACTGCTTGCAGCACTCTGCTGACTGCTGTTTTAGGCATAATTGAATTTTTGAAATTTGTTATTGATAATCCATGAATATTCCGTACTGCATCAGCGATGAGGTGAAATGCAAAGAGCTGTCTCTGGGTAACAACTGGACTCAATGATCCTAAAGGTCTTTTCCAACCTAAACAGTTCTGTGAATTCTGTGTTTATCCCTGATAATATGAGATGTGTTGAGGAATGAGTGCATAAAAATGTGTTGTGTAACCCCATGTAAATAAATTTACCACTGTGAATAAAAGATCTCTTCAAAAGCACAGTGAGCTCCCTATGGGAACAGCTTGAAAGACCTTGAAAATTATGACTTCATAATTTCCTCTGCTTGCTTCCAGGAATTATTTTAAGTGTAATGACTGCTCTGAATTACTTTTATCTCCATTATTAACATTACATTGACATTGTCTTGTTTCTTTGTAAAGTTTTGAGAACAAGAAAGCCTTGCCCTTATCGTTGAGGGATTTTCCTCCAAACTATTCCCCTCAGCCTTCCCAAGCTGACAGGAGAAATATCTGCCTCATCTTTCAAGGTTCACAGCAGAATAAAGAGAGTTAATAACCAAGTGACCTTAAGAAAGAAACACATCTTTCATTCTTTTTTCCATGTTCTTTTTCAGCGCTGCCACACAGAGGCAGAGTTGAGGCTGCTACTAAAGGGAAAGAGTGAAGGGAAGAAAATCCTTTTTGGTTCAAAATTACCTGGATTTCCTGCTGGGGACACCCCATCACCTTTCAAGGTGTTGATGTGGAAGGTTTTTTCCTTGTCCAGGAACTCGTGGTTTAGGTTGTTTTTCTGAGGTAAAGGGGATTTCCTGGTCAGTTTAAACCTTCCCACCAACACACAGCCACAAACTGATCAAGGCTGGGGTTACAAAAATACCACCACCAAAGTGTCTTTAAGTTTCATGAAAAGAATTGTCCATTTAAAGTGAGCACTAGTGATGCACAGAAAGAAGCACAAGCCCAGTTAATTGTTTGACAGAGGGAAAATTATGATTATCTGAACCTGGTCTGGTGGAAGGTCTCCCTTCCCATGGCAGGGGGTGCGAACAAGGTGGATTTTGAGGTGCCTTCCAACCCAAACCATTCTGGGATATATTCTCCTGTCCACAGAGCTGCTGGGGTTTGCTGCAGGATGTGGGATGATGAAATAAGAAATGCCTGTGTCATCAAGAAATCATCTTTTCTTGATCATGTGCCTCATAAACTCAGATCCCACAGGTAGCAGTGGAAATGGAAAGACTCAGCTTCCTTTGGGCTTTGGTTTCTTTCGAGCTGAAAATAAAAAGACTCAAGTACTTGAATGTGTCAATGTTGTCCCCAAAGTTAAAGCCACAGAGATGAACAAATTCTACAAATTCAATCCATTCTATAAGTGCTCCAAACCATTTTAAAAATTGCACACAAATTGACTCACTGAGGTGGATTTTTTTGCAGAATGTTGATTCACTTTCATTTAAAATGGAAACAAATTGAAGCAGTTCCATTTCTCATCATTTTACATTTTTTTCTCTATTTTTTAAGCACCTTTACCTGTCCTGAGGGTGAGCTGAACACTAAACCATCTGAATGAGCTGCAGGAGCCCAGCACTTGCCCACCTGGGGCTGACCTTTTGAAGGAACACTTGAAGAGAGCAGAGGGTTGGCCAGGTAATGATTCCAAGCTCTGCAGTCCCTGGATCAGGTACAGCATCAGAGCCCTGACCTCATTTACAGCTCCTGCATTTATGAAATGCCAGGAGATTATGCAGAGAGCTTTCCTGAGTGGGATCATGTGAGGCAGGAGACATGAAGTCATCATCCTACAGCCCAAGGTGAAATCAGGCTGTCCCAAAAAGTCCCAGCCAGGCCTGGAGCTGCATTTTGTAGTGCTGCAGGAATAAAAACTGATCCTGCCTAATTGTTTTTAGGTTGTTTTCTTAAGGTAATGGGGATTTTGTTGTCCCACCAACACACAACCATGATTTTATCAAGGCTGGGGTTGCAAAAATACCAAATGTCTGTGAATTTCATGAGTTGTCCAGTTAGAGTGAGCTGTCTTCTGGCTCCATCCTTTTGGGAGAGTTGGTATCTAGAATTCCACTCAGAGCACTTTTCTGGGCTTCAGCATAAGAAAAATAAAAATCAAGAGATAATTATTTCTCTGTGGCTCAGGACTTCATTCCAGGAACTCAATGGTTTTTTTTCCAACAGAAAAGTCCTGTATTTCATGGGAAATAATTCATCCCTTCCTGCCTGAACTGAAGCCCACAGAGATGCCACTGACTCCCCAGCAGCCAGACTGGCCTTGGTGCATGTGGACATTCCCCACTGCCCATGGCTGGGAAGGATTAGCAGAACCCCCTACTCCTGCTTGGAAAAACCCCACTGGAAAGCACATTCCCATCCAACAGCCCAGTCCTTCTGCTCCACAGCACCTGAGCTGCCTCAGCAAAGCTTCTCTGTGTTCAAGGGTTCAGGTTTTTTGGGAGCTTCAGCAGAAGCAGAGTTTCCCATCCTCAGCTCTGCCTTTACACAATCAGTTTGCTGCTTCCCACTTTGGAAAACCACTTGGAAGACCACAGAATTATTCTCACAATCCTCTCTGTGCTAAGAAACCCCAGTAACTGCTAATTATTCAGTAATTAAGTGTCTCTCTGGGGTCGTAATTGTGAGTGCGGCCTCTCCCCGTCTCTGTGTGCTCGTTAGGTAGCAGTTTCCTCAATGCCCAAACAAATTCTCTTTTCCATTTGATTGGATTACAAAATTGCTTTAAACTCAGTGGAGATGATTAGGAAAAGTGTGGTTCTGCGCAAGAGTTGCCATGGGAACTAAAGTAGGGAGAGATCTTTGTAAACCAGAAGTCAAGCAGATTGTGTTTCAGACAATTAATATTGTCTCATTCATTTGTTTTAACTCTTCTGTGCTCTGTTCCAAAGTAGGTTTTATCTCTTTTTTCCATATTGAATGCTGTGCCAAAGAGGTTCTGCTCCCTCTAGGATTCATCCCTCATTCTCTTGCAAGACCACCTTGCAGTGCTGGTTAGCTTCAGCTTTCCCTTCTGCTTTGCCTTTGGGGAGTGGGGACATCTGTGGGGTCATCCAGGTGGGATTTGGTTTGGGATTGGGACACACACGTGGGGAGAAGTGTCAAGGCCCCCATCCTGTCACTGTAACCAGGACTGGTGGCTGAGCTGAGCAGCTCTCACTGCTTCTCTTGCATGAACCCCTCTGCTCTCTTTTCCAACACCCTGGACTCCTCAAATCTTCTTTTCTTCTAATTCCATGCTTGGCACTTTAGGGACGAGCCGCTGAGAACTGACCCAGTGCCAGCAGCTGTCCCTCTGCTCTTCTCTCTTTCCAAACCCTCTTTTTCCAGCCCCCCAACCCCATCCCATCTCCTGATTTCTCTCCCACCTGCCCTCTCCCAGCATCCTGCCATCCTCTGGCTCTCCCTCACAGCACATGTGTCACACCTTAAAAATAATTAGCCAAGGATTGTCCTTATCTTCCTTCGGACCTCTGCCTGACTCTGTGAACAGGAGGAATTCCCCTACCAAGGGAATTCAATATTCATGTATTTAAAAAAACAAACTCCTCCTCAGCCCCCTCCCCTGTGTGCTGCTGACCTCCTTCCCTGTGGTGGATCTGGAATTACTCATTTTCCCAGGGGCTGATCCATCATTTTGCTATTTCAGCTCTTCACAAACAATATTTCTGTCCCACCAGAGGCACAAGCTGAGTTCAGTGTAGAAACTGTTTCATTTTCCAGCTGCTGTTCCGATCACAGAGCCTTGATCCCACTTTTTCCACCATCCCACCTGCAGCCACAGTTTGTCACCTTGGAAAAGGCAAGGGCCAAACCACCAAATTTGCAGTTTCTAATCAAAATCAGGCACGAGTGAGACAACCTCAGAGAACCCTGGGGGAGAATTAGCATTGCATGAGGCAAACCTCCTCCTTTCCCCAGCTCCAGTCTCCAAGTGCTGAACTGATTTTGGCAGAAACCTTCCAGAATATTTGTTCTGGGAATACATCAGCGGGTGAGATTTCAGCTCAGGGAGATAAGAAGAGACAGAAACAGGGGCTTGCAGTGGGAAATGTTGGGCAGCCAGAAATGGAGGTGTTGCCACTTCCTCTGTTGATTTTGCTGCAAAATTTGCACAAACCAGGGAGCACACAGCAAAGCACATGGGCCAAGAACCCTCTTGCACAGCCACCTGCAGAGCCAGATTAAAATGACCACCTCCTGCCCTCCAAATACTTCTCTGCTCCAGACATAAATCCCTTCTGACCTGCTGCTTTGCCATCCCTTTGCACCAGCCTGAAAGTTGCTCATGGTTCTGGGAGACAGCAAATGTTGTGCTGATTGAAACCCTTTGCTGCATTTTAGCGACAAGAAACCTGTTGCCCTGAGGCCAACACAGGAGTCTGCCTCAGGGTGTCCAAAAACATGGAAGGGGAGATGATATTAAAATGGATTTCTCGTGAAATGTCACTTTTGCAGGAGGAAGGTGTGGGCAGGTGTTTTTGTGCTGATTTAGGAACTCCAGCAGACAACACAAGCACAGGGCTCATTCAGACAGAACCAAAAATAGGCCATATTTAACTCCATAGTCCACAAAAACATTGCAGTTAAGTTCAGTTTCTATCCTTAAAAATCTGTGAGGCAGGGAAGATGTCAGCACACTTGCCTTTCACTGCCACCAAAGGAAAGGAAGCTTGTCTAACCTGAGAAGCTGGAAAAAGAACCACGAGGTGCTTATTGTGGCCAGAGCTCCATGTGGATGCATTCCCAGGCACCTGCAGAGCAGCCCCAGCCTTGTGCAGGCAGTAAAGGTCAAACCTGTGTGTTCACTGCAGCCCCTGAGGCTGGAGGAATTTTGCTGGGAAGCTGGTAAGGAAGTGATGTTGCTTTTGAAGCCAAAAATAATTCTTTCAGGTGATTTAATCTGTAGCAGGCCCTTTACTTCAATGTATCAGGTAATGCTGGTGAGATGCAGGTCCTGACCTTCTGGAATCTTCTGTTGGATTATTAGATCAGATTAGATTAGATTAGAGTAGAGTAGATTAGATTAGAATCTTCCTGGATATTGAGGTCACAAGGGGAGAGAGGGATAGGCTGATTTTCCACATATCCCCAGGCATCCAGGTGCTCTTCACGGGGCATCACCTCACTGCTCCTTTTCTTTACATCCCTGTTTCATTTACCTCAGCCTGCTCTGTCTGGGCATTGATGCCAACCTCTTTCTAGCCATGTCCTCACTGCTGGGATGAAGCCCACAGTGCCAGGCAGTGCCACAAATAAAACCCTGGAAGCGTTTGTGCCCTCAGAAAGAGCCAGGCTGGCTGGCTGCTGGCAGAGAGCCCGCTGCTGCCTCATTTTAAAAAGGATTTTAAATCAAATTGGGATTTTTTCTTTAAACAAGGCGTTTCAAATGGAGAGCCTCAGCTTCAAAGAATCAAACAGAGCAGCACTGAAACAGCTCCAGAGCATCTAAGGAGGCAGAGAATGACACTCCTGACCCTGGTGAGGCCAGCAAGGGAGACAGAGCTTCCAAAGTCATCGGCTTTGAGCACAAGGGAACATTTCTCCTTGTAACTCTTCTATTTTCCAGCAAAAAGAGAAGCGCAGTGGTAGCATGGCAAGAGAACAAAACTGTTCTTCCAGAAGGAACCATCATGTCCAGCCAAATATCTCCTCATTGACACCGGTGGGCTCTGAATCAGGCTCACACGGGGATGAACAGCACATCACGATTTTCCATTTAAAATTCTCCCCCTCTTTTCTCCCTGGAAAGGCCTTCTGTGAGGAGCCCCAATGCTGGCTGGTGCTGATGGATATTCGATCTCCTGGGCTGAGATTAGGATGGCAGGAACTTGCTGGGAGCCCAAAACAAAATTTGACATCCAGACTCCTGAGACTGGAAGGATTTAGATCTCACTCTGGACTTTATTATTTACATTTGTTTTTCCTGGCCACGCGATTTTGCCTTTATACAGTGGGTGTGCATTTGCCACACTTGTTCTCCCAGACAGCTTGTAAGGTTTGCTAAAAATTTCTCCTGCTATTTTTATAACTAATACTTCCTTTGACTCTGTGGAGATTGCAGCCCCAGGGGGCTGCGAGGGACAGGCTGTGATAAGGATGGCCATGCTGGCTCACTCACAGGAGAGCTGTTTTTGTCACACTGTCCCTTCCTCTGCTGCTGTCACTGAGGGCCCGAGGGGTTACACTGGGCTACCTGCAGAGAGGAGCTGGCTGAGCTTTATGTCCTCTGTAAATTCGAGTGGAAATCTATTTTCACTAACAAAATATGGATTTATTCACCCTTTTGCAATAAAAACAGAGTCACTTTAATCTGCTTTCAGGGCATAATTGAGTCAGTGACTCTGTAATAGGAGCTCTGGCCCCTGTTTCTCGGAGGGGGTTCTCTCCAGCACATTTATCCACATTCCTGCTGGGAAGAGCCCTGAACGACCTGCCCACGCTGGAACTGCTGTGTGGGCTTATGCAAAATGTTCCTTCACCCACCATCCCCGCCTGCCTCTGCCTTCAAATGTCATTGAGAAACCAACCCAGAAACCAGGGTTAGGGGGGAAGCTTCTCTCCCAGGAGTCTGCTCCAGCATGGAGCTGCTGACCTGGAGGTGGTGATCCCAAATCTGCTGAAGAGTTCGGAAAGTCGTGGGGTGTTTGTTTGGCATTCAGAGGAAAAGCATGGGGCCATGTGGTTATATGAAAAATCATAAAGTCATTGAGTGGTTTGGGGTGGAAGGGACCTTGAAGATCATCTTGTGCTCTGACTTTCCATGGGGAGGGACACCCCACTGTCCCAGGCTGCTCCAAGCCTTGTCCAACCTGGCCTTGGACACTTCCAGGGATCCAGGGGCAGCCACAGCTTCTCTGGGCACCCTGGGCCAGGGCCTGCCCACCCTCACAGGGAGGGAATTCCTTCCCAATATCCCATCTAGCCCTGTCCTCTGGCAGTGGGAAGCCATTCCCTGTGTCCTGTCCCTCCATCCCTTGTCCCCAGTCCCTCTCCAGCTCTCCTGGAGCCCCATTAAGTCCTGGAAGGAGCTCCAAGGTCTCCCTGGATCCTTCTCTTCTCCAGATGAGCACCCACAGCTCCCCCAGCCTGGCTCTGTAGGAAATGTTCTCCAGCCTTTGGAGCACCTCCATGGCCTCCCCTGGACCCACTCCAGCAGCTCCATATCTCTCCTGTGCTGAGGACCCCAGAGCTGGACACAACATTCCAGCATGTTCCTGTTGCTGAGGGTAGGGACCCCATCCTATATAGGATGCAAATGATGGGGAGGAGTCTGAAGGTCAAACATCAAACATGGGAGAAATGGGACCCAAGGGTTTCTATCAAACATCTAAACTGGAAGCTGGAGACAAGAGGAATTTTAATAAAGTGGGTCCATAAAGGAACAGCTTTTTCTAGCACTCAGGCTTGCCTCTCATTTCCATTTATTTATGCTTTTACTCATGTCATCAACAGCCCTGTGTGCTGCTGGTATCAAGCTGAACCTCCAGACAAACAAACAGGCAAGAAAATCCTCCCCAGGAGAAAGGGGTTCATTTTCTGGGTACATAACACAATGCAGCCATGGCAGGGAGGGGATCTGGCACTGCCACACAGCTGGACTCTGCTCTTCAGCAAAATCCATCATTCCTCTTCCCTCTCTGTGCCTGAACATTCCCAGGAATCCAGCAACTCCTGCACAGATGTCTCTCATGCTGCCTCTTCTGCAGCAGCTTCTCCTCCTCGCCTGTCTGCCGGCTGCAGTGGGGTAAATCAAGTTTAATCATTCCCAAGTCTTATTCATCCAGTGTTTGTGGGGTTGCAGCAGCAATTTGGTGCAGATCAGTAACTCCTGAACACTTGAAAAGTATTGATTTCACCAAGTTCATAATAGAGTTATAGAGTCATAAAATCATGGAATGGTTTGGCTTCGAAGGGACCTTGAAAACCATCCCATTCCATCCCTGCCATGGGCAGGGACATCTTCCACTGTCCCAGGTTGCTCCAAGCCCTGTCCAACCTGGCCTTAAACAGGTATGAGATGGAAGGGGGATGGTTTTAAGCTGGAAAGGGGTAGATTTATGTTGGATATTGGGAAGGAATTCTTCCCTCTGAGGGCGGTGAGGCCCTGGCACAGGGTGCCCAGAGAAGCTGTGGCTGTCCCTGGATCCCTGGAAGTGTCCAAGGTAAGAATGGACTGAGCTTGGCGCAGCCTGGGATAGTGGAAAGTGTCCCTGCCCACAGCAGAGAATTGGAACAAAATTACCTCTAAGCTCCCTTCCTAACCAAACCATTCCATGATTCTATGACTTTAGAGCCCCTTCCAGTGCCTAAATGGACTCCAAGGGAGCTGGAGAGGGACTTGGGACAAGGGCCTGGAGTGACAGGACAAGGGGAATGGCTTCCCACTGCCAGAGGGCAGGGTTAGATGGATTAAAGCTGGAGATTTCTGGAATGAGAAGGGGAGAGGAGACAGCTGGGACATGGCTGTGGGAACAGCACAGGTCACAGGAGAGCTGAGAGCCCAGTGCCATGCCCGAAGTGTGACATCCTGCTTTGTCACCTTGTCACTCTCACATTCCCAGGCACACAGAGCTGTGCCCTGTGCCGGCACCGGCGTCACGATCCCGATCCCGTTGTTCCACACACAGGCTCCCCACAGAGAAAATCCACCCTAATGAAACACTTCCCGCAGTAATTGGATTTCCACTGCAAACGAAGTCATTATGCTGATTGTCCTTGTGCTTTTGGAGATGAGACAGTGGCAGTGAGTGGCAGCTCTGGCTCATGGATTCCTGTGGTTGGAAGTCGAGTCAGGAGAGCAAGGGCTGTTGTGTGCGAGGCTCAGGTGGCCACTGGCTCCACCACTGCCTCTGCTGCAAAAAGGGGAGAGGCTCTAAAGTGGTTTGTGCAGAGCACAGGGGACTTTCCAGGAGCATGTCCCAGCTGTGATGGCATTCCCAGGCACAGCACGCCCTCCTTGTCCAGGCTGAGTGACAGCACTGCTCAGTATCCCGTGCTGGGAATGCAGAGATCTCCAGTTTACAGGAATGAATCACAGGAGAAGGAGCAGGGAAAGAATGGGTACCAAAGGTGTGTGTCAGCAGCAGAGGTGGGATCAGACCCAACCTTCTCTGATCTTCCTGGGTTTGGAGATCTGGGCTGAGCTGGTGCCAAAAATCTGGTCCTGACTGGTGGAAAAGAGGTGAAGGCAATTTTAGGACACTCTTGGAACAACCACAATTCCAGCTGGGGCTTCAGCAGGGCTTTGTCATCGTGGTTTGATCAACAGCACATCGCTGCCTGTGCCATCTCCTCCCCATTTTGTTTTTCAGGTTCTTTAGTCACATAGGGAAATGACAGGCTATAAAAAACTCACAAAACAAAATCCAAAGCCCAAGAGAAAAGGAAAATGCAGCTGCAATTCCAAGGTTGCCTTTCAGGTTGGCTGTGGCTGGAATCCTTCCAGCAGTGCCAGTAGGCCGCACAAGGACAAAATGCTGGTGGAAATCAAGATGCTTGGTTGGATTGGGGAATGGTGAAATGCATAGCACAAGAGGAAAAGGCCTAAAGTTGTACCAGGGGAGGTTTAAGTTGGATATAAGGAGAAATGTCTTCATGGAAAGCGTTGTCCAGCCCTGGCACCGCTGCCCAGGGCGGTGGTGGAGTCCCCATCCCTGGAGGGATTTAAAAGCCATGTGGATGTGGCACCAGGGGACACAGTTTAGTGGTGACCTTGGCAGTGCTGGAATAACAGTTGGACTCCATGATCTTAGACCATTTTTCCAACCCAGAGCTGCTCCCAGTTCCCAGGGAGGCATCAGGGAGCTCGCTGCTGGTTCCCATCCCAGCTCTGGTATTTCCCTCCCTCATCCCTTGTGTCCCCATGGCCAGAGGCCAACAGGAAGAGCAGAAACCCTGGACATGGTCAGCTGGCAACCGGCAGGGGCTTCCCAAACCTGGTGGCACCAGAGCACAGAGACAATTTATTCCATGTCCAAGCCAGTGCTGTGAAGAGCCATGTCCCTGTGGAGCTGGGGCAGAGCCAGGCTCGCTCCTGTGGGAGCAGCACCAGTGGGAAGCAGGTCCAGCCCTGGAGAAGTGTGGCCTGGGAGATTTTAGTGGTTTAGCAGGGATGTGGGGCTGTCCAAGCCCATTTTGGACAGCAAGCAGGAACAACATATGTTGTATCCTTACTCTTGTGCTGCAGGAGCCTGTGGGTGCCCTGACACTGCAGGAACAGCCATTGTCATTCCAGGACAGCTCTCCAGTGCTGTGACAGATCCCAGTGTCCGTCTCCATCCCCTCCACCTCTCCACACCGATTGCAGCCAGGATGGACAGATGAGCTCGTCTGTGTTCCATCCACTCTCTCCACCAGCAGCCAGATGGGATCGGGAAGCAGGGCTGGATTCAAGCTGCCAGGAAGCAATGCAGCAATGCCAGGAAGAGCCTTTGAGGAAATCTGGGATCCCAGCCACTGCTGGAATGCTGTGCCTGGGCCGCAGTGTGACGTGTGGAGTCCCTGTGTGAGGAGAGGCCACGGCTGAGACAGCACCTCACTGGTGCACTGTGTATTCCAGAGCCTCTGTGCAGTGTGGAGCAAACTGGGGAAATCCCATCCAAAGACCATTGGGAAAGCCAAAAGCTGGGGAGACAGGGCATGGAAGGGAGAATTCTGGAGACTGTCCCAACAGATAAAGCACATTCTGGTGAGGAAACACACAGGTGGTGGGAGAACACCCGGGTAAAAAATCAAAGATATTCTCCTGCTGTGATAGCATCATTCTGATCAGAGGGAAGGAGCACCTCTCCTGTAGGAAAGGCTGGGAGAATTGGGATTGTTCAGCCTGGAAAAGAGATGGCTTAAGAGTGACCTAATCACGGTCTTTAGGTACCTGAAGGGAGCCTACAAGGGAGCTGGAGAGAGGCTTTTGACAAGGGCCTGGAATGGCAGGATACAGGGAATGGCTTCCCACTGCCAGAGAGCAGGGATAGATGGGATATTGGGAAGGAATGCGTGGCTGGGAGGGTGGGCAGGCCCTGGCACCCTCTGGTGCCCAGAGCAGCTGTGGCTGCCCCTGGATCCCTGGCAGTGCCCAAGGCCAGGCTGGACATTGGGGCTTGGAGCAGCCTGGGACAGTGGAAGGTGTCCCTGCCATGGCAGGGGGTGGAAGTAAATGGTTTTTAAGGTCCTTTCGAACCCAAACCAGCCTGCATTTTATGATCTTAAGCAGACAGCGGGACACGTGAACCACATGCACCATGGGATGAACAGCGTGGCCATTGTTCTGATCCTATCCAAATGTGGCTCCTAGTCGAGAACTGCCTGAAAATTCAGGGCCAAAGAGAAACTTTAATACCCACACCATCCAACAACACAGAGGCAATGCAATCCCACTGTGCCATTCCCAGGGGGGAGAGGTATGTGCTGGAGACCTTTTTGATCTAATAAAAACAGTGCATAATGATTCCCGACGGCAAGGAGCTCGAGTCAGAAAAAAGTTCTGGCTGGAAATAAGATGCACATTTTTAAGGGAAGGCAGTGAATCACTGGAGCAGCCTGGCCAGGGATGGGATAAAACTCTGGCACGTGGAGCCTCACAGCCACACCTGGGTCTCACAGGGAGATGTCCCTGTGGAACCACCGGCCGTGGTCAGCACACAGCAAAACTGTGCACAGCACGGGCCCTCTGCCCTGAGATCTGGGATGGGCATTTTCCGTGGAAAAGAGTCCTGTATTGGATC
>VZTX01025461.1:0-14397 GCA_013400915.1 Pardalotus punctatus
TCCTGCCCCTCCAAGGACTCCAGGCTCACCCCAGCAGCGTTCCCTGAGCTGTGCCTCCCCTGGAAGGGGATCAGCAGGAATCCTGCCCCTCCAAGTCCCCAGCAGCGTTCCCTGAGCTGTGCCTCCCCCCAGGAGGGGATCAGCAGGAATCCTGCCCCTCCAAGGACTCCAGCAGCGTTCCCTGAGCTGTGCCTCCCCTGCCTGGAGCAGGAATGTCCCGTGGCACTCGGTACCTTGTACTTGGTGTTGGCAGGGATGTTGGTTTTCCAGCGGACAGTGTAGAAGCGCGCGTCCGTGATCTTCTGGTTCTTGGGCAGGGAGTTGTCTGCCCAAGTGATCCGGATGGTGTCATGGCTCAGGATGGAAGCCTGAACTCCCACCGGGGGCATCATGGGAGACGGATCTGGCACTGGAGTGTATGGAGCATTAATAACAAACAAATCAACCTCGGAAGTGTCTGCGCAATCCGTGGGGGAAAGGCCGTGGTTTATAATTAAAAAGGGAGGAGGAGGTGGCATTTTAATGTCAACCAAAACAAAAAAGAGGGGATGCAGGGAAGTGCAATGAGATGGAAGGTGAGGAATGGAGAGAAAGAGAGAAAAGCCAGAGTTAATAGGTGACATCAGACTGGGCAATAACATCACTCTTGCATCATCCTCCCTCCTCCAGACAGTCAGACAAACACATCCCTGCTGGCATATCCCTAATTAGCACCCAGGGCACTCAGCCAGGACCTGGGAACCCCAAACACTCAGACACTGTAACTCCATTTGCCTGGAGTGTGCACCGAGCCCTCTCCCAGAAAACAGAGCCGGAGCTCTGGACGGGCAAACGCCACCTCCCAAACACACGGGGACCTCCCAAAAGGCACCCTCAGAGGAAGGATCCAAGGATGAGACAAACGTGCAGCAACTGTGAAACTGCAATTCCAGCATCCTCTGGAGAAACTCCAAAGATTCCAGCTTATCAGGACTATTCCCAAGTGTTGCACCTCCACCAAATTCCTGGGTGGTGGCAGCAGGCTGGGAGGGAGCCCAGCGAGGCATGGCAACAGCTCACCTGTGCCTCCTCTGCTTAAACTCGTCTTTGTGGATGGCAAAGCCAAAATAAAAACTGCCCAGAACTTGTTTTGTGTGAGTGGCAACAGAAGGAGACGGACACAAAGCAAACACAGGCATCACGCTCCAAACTCTCAGTGTGCAAGGCCATAAAGGCCCAGCTCAGGGCCTTTAGAACGGCACCCACACAACCTGTGCTCAGCTGAGGGGAATGGCTGGAGTAAGAACATCCATTAGTAGCTGTCAGGTGAGTTTGGGGTTCACAAATGAGCCCAATTTTAGGTGGTTTAGCGGCAACGTGCGAGGCTGAGCGGGGACAGGGACAGAGAGCACGGGATGCACTGCAAACAGGGCGCTGCCATCGCCCCCAGCCCGCTCCAGCTGCTGGGCAGCACTCACCGGAGTGGGGCCGGGTCACGGCGCTCTCGTACAGGGGGATCCCTTCCCCCACGTTGTTGAAGGCTTTCAGGGTTATCACGTAGTGGGAGCTGGGGTCTGCAGGAGAACAAGAAATCAGCACAGCCAATGAATCATTTTGCTGCTTCTCCGTATCCTCTTTGTTCTGTATTTTAATTTTGAACTGGAATACGTGAAGTAACTAGATTTGAGCTGAGAAAGTCTCCACACAGACCTTCTGTTCGTGTTCACAGAATCCCAGATGAGCTCAGGTGGGAAGGGACCTTAAAGCCCATCTCACTCCACCCCTGCCTGAGCAGGGACACCACAGCTCAAGTCTACAGTCACAGCAAATGTGCCTTTAAGCACAGACAAATCAGGAGTGAGAAAAACAATTTAAAAAGAACAAAACCAAAGTGACTCAAACCTCCAATTTGATGGAATTCCCAATATTGCTGTTTCTCGCACTTTCAGACTATTCCACCTCCCACAGAGAGTTCTGTGGAGGGGTGAATCTTTATTTTCCTTCAGAAGGAGCCGCCAGCGAATCCTGGTGCCATTTCAGCCCCTTTTCCTGCTGCAGGGCACCCGTGAAGCTGCTGGGAAGATGCTGAGGGGGCTGGGCTGGGCCCCAGGGGCAGATCCCCTGCACTCACCCAGGTTCTCTATGGTGTAGTATCTCTGCTTGTAGTCCACCTTGATGGTCTGGGCGTGGGGGCTGCCGATGCCGTAGCCGATGGCGTAGCCCCGGACCACCACGTCCTGGTTCTCGGGGGGCGTCCAGCTCACCACGATGCTGGTGACCAGCGGCCGCACGTGCAGGGAGCTGGGCACCTCGGGCACACGGCTTTCTGCAGGAAACGGGAGGGATGGCAGGGCTTTCTCTCCAGGAGGGGCAGTGGCATGGAGAGTGGGAGGCAGGAAGGGCAAACAAAGCATTTCTCTGGGCTGGAATAAGCACATTCCAATGGAGAGCACAGAGCTCCGAGAGCAGAATATTAACATTACATTCCAACAGATCCTCCCTTTAAAAGGAAGGACAGTTGTACTGAAGCACAGGGGGTTGGGATGGTTTTTGTACCAGATCTGCTCAGGCATTTTGGATGGGTCGTGTATGTTGTCCCCAGTTTTTCCATATATGCACTGATTTTACCCCATCCTTCCCCTCCACAAATCCATCAGCTTTCAATTCCCCCATATTCCTTACTTGTGGGTATTTCAACAATTATATGGAGCATTCTGGCGATGAAAGAAAGGTTCCTGGGTTGGCTGTAGCATTACATAGGATATTCCACAGCTCTAAGAACTGCACTGCAAAGGGTTCTCCTCACTTGTCCTACATGTGTTGCCAAAATCCTCAGATTCCCGTAATTCCCAAAATATAATTGGGAACTACACAGCCATACTGAAAGTTAAAGGAACACAGAGTCCATATCAAACGTTCAAACCCTTCCCCCAAAAGCAACACCAGTCTCACCCCATCCCACAGAGACACGGAATGTGGATCCCCAGCTCCAGAACACTGGGTGGCACAGGGGCAGTAAGCCCCTCATATTTTTCCTAAGAGGCTTTTCCCCACTGCTGACTGGAACCTAAAAGCAATCTCCCAGCTGTCCCTGGAGTGTCCCTAACTTTGGGTTCACTTCTCAAGAATGAAATAAATCCTTTTGTCGGGTGCCGGCGGATTAGGGATAATTCCCTGCAATAGCAAACTGAGCTCCCCACTCCAAATGGAATCAAGGCCTTGTGCTTCCTGCAGGGATTTCATTTTAATGAAACACGCTGCATTTCTCTACAAACATTTAATAAAGCACCACAACAGGATTATTTGGATCACAGCACAGCCCTGGCCCCCAGCCCGGGGAGCTCTTGGGCTGCTGCTGACACAGCCCAGCAATTCCAGCTCCCAACTAAACACAGCAGAGCTCCGACCACAAAGCAGAGGTGACATTTCCACGGACTGGGGACAAACTTTGTACAACTGCTCACACCTCCTGCTCTGCACTCGGGGGGAGCTGCTCCGACTCCAGCACGGAATTGGAACGCTCCAGCTCCCTTTACATCCATGGGACTCTCCTGGGAATTATTTTCTATTTAAACTCTAAAAGCAGCTGTGGAATAAGCACAAATTATGCCTCGTGTGTCTGCTGAACCTAAGAAACGCAAGATGAGCTGTAAATACATTTGCGTGGTGTTAAAATTATCCACATGAGCTTTCTAAAGAAAGAAGCCCAAAAAATGCAGTGTGCACATAGAGACCTCACAGGTGTATGCGGAGTTACATGAATATCATGTTAGGTTGTCTTAAATGTCAATTTTTATAACTTTATTCAGTGGAAACAATGCAAAGCAAGTCAGATTTCCTGCAACATTCTGAGGTGAAAAAATTTAAATGACAAAATCAACAGAGAAGGAAAAGGTTCTTTTCTTCTTCCTCCTTCTGCCCTGTCTAAATTTAAATTTAATCCTGGTGCCGTCCTCTGGCAAAGCACCGTTAAGTCCAGCTCAGGGACACTTCCATCACCCTGTGGGGTGCTCCTTCACAGGGCTCTGCCCCTCCCTGGGGCCCTGGCAGCGGGGCATCTGCTTAGGGGACAACAGACACATGGATCAGGGAATTTCTGTATCCACATCCCTGCGCTGCTCGGCTCCCACCGCAGAACGAGCAGCAGGAGCACCGGGATTGAGCTGAGAACCAGCTTTGCACAGACACAGACATTTCCATTGTTTCCCCTCCCGGCTGCCAGGGTCACTGGGCCTGCTCTGACACCGCACAGGGATCCATGGATACGGGGGAACACTCTCTGCTGAGGAGAACCCTTTGCAGCATATGCAAAGAATTCTGGAATATCCCATTGAATGCTCCAACCGGCGCAGGAACCACCATCGGAATTTTCAATACCATAATTCTAACGCCACCAACTTTGATAGAATTATTTAATACCCACAATTCCGACATAACTATTTAATACCCCCAATTTGGATAGAATTATTTTATACCCACAACAGAATTCCTGATGGGAGACACGGTGCAGACCAGCCCACCACTACAGAAAATACAATCCGTCTCCCTTCTCTTCTGTGCAAAATATCAGTTACTGTGGGCCAAAGAAAGCGCAGCACCAACATGGGGGTAAGACTGCAAAGGGCTGTGGGTGAGAACGCTTCCCACGGTTTCTTTCCCACTGTGACATCTCATTGTCACTATAAATGAGTATTTCTTAGCAGAAAATACCTAGTGCCAACATACAGCACTAGGAGTGTAGAGGCAGAGTTTCATTTCAAGCCACTTTATTGACGTGGCAAGAATTTTCTGTTAAAATAGAAATGGATGTCACTCAATCCTAAGGAAACCCCACTGTGCAGCTGGACCAGCAGCGCAAAGGCAGAGGTTTTGCCTTTCAGAGCGGCAGCTGGATGTCAGCGGAGCGAACGGATGAATTCCCAGGTTCTGCTCCCCCCTCCCGGCTCTCTCACCATCCAGGTCGCTCTCGAAGGTCTCTGCTGACACCCAGTCGGTGGCGGGGCCGGTGCCGTTGATGGTCATGGCGGCCACTCGGAAGCTGTACTCGGTGCCTCGCTCCAGCCCTGCAGGACACAGACCGGGTCAGCTCGGGGACTGCTGCTGACCCGGTGAAATCCCGGGAAAAGCCATGGCAACGAGCCCTCTGCCCCCACAGCGTCACCGAGGTCAGCGCTGGGAGGGTGTGTTTGCAGCCGGTGTGAATTTATGGCTGTTAATTGGTTTAATTAATTGGTTTTAACAACAGGAACACCCCCACCATGACCACACCTGTGGGTGGCACAGGGGCAGCAGGTGAGCAAACTCACACTCTGGTTTAATGTGTGTAAGGGTCTGTACTAAAAAATCAGACCACTGGAAAGGCACTCAAAATCTTATATATGGAACCTCTCAAACAGGCTTTGTTGCTGGCAAAAATCTACTAGAATTACAGGAATATCTCAACTCTGTGAGGAAACCGAGACGTACTGAGTCACAGCTGGAGTTTCTGAGAAAAAGATCAAGAGTATCTTGTTAGAAACTCTTCTAGAATTTCCCAATTTCTCCTCTTTTGCCCAAGCATTCGTTCACAGAGATTGCAGAGGAACACGATGCAGTGCTGCCCCTTCCTCATGACTGCTTGTTCCTGCTGAGCACAAGCCTGGCTCTGGGAGCAATGTGTGACTGACACTAAAGGATGGACTAGACTGGATTTCTGAGTGTACAAAAGGGTAAATTGCATTCCCTCTAGAATATGCCATGGACACGAGGTGGGATATTCCAGGGATGTCCAAGGTCAGCCGTTCCAGGGCTCGGGGCTGGGCCCAGGCAGCTGTGCCAACCCTGCCCAGCTCCTGCTCCTGCTCCCCACCTCCAGCCCTGCCATTTGGGCACACAATGAGCCCAGAGTTGCCTTCTCCAGGCCTTTTATAAATATTTTATAAGGAATCACCCAGATTGCTTCTCAAATCCATGGCAAAATCAGGGGCAGAAATCAGGTCACCAGACCCCAGCCACTGCTTGCAGCGCACTCAGCCCCAGAGCTTCTCTGGGAGCTGCTTCTGTTTGTCTTCCCAGGCAGGGAATCCCAGCCCTGAGCCCAGCAAATACAGCCAGGCACCCCTGGAGAGGACAGAGCCTGCAGGAACCCAACAGAATCTGTTCCTGAGTCCAGCAAACACAGCCAGGCACCCCTGGAGAGGACAGGTCCCCCTCACCTTCGATGAGCTGGGACAGCTGGGTGCCCCCCACGCTCTCGGTGACGTCGCTCTTGCGGGAAACTTTCCTGTAGCGGATTTTGTATCCCGTGATTTGCCCGCTGTGGGTCCCGGCAGGAGGGGGCTGCCACTGCAGCAGGATGCTCTGGGGAAGGCAGCACATGAAGGTATTTAGAAAAAACTTCTTAGGAAAGGCTTTAAACAAAATCTCCACTCACAGTCCCAAAGGCACAATGGCCAAGTATTTGATTTTCTTTTCTCAAGTGCCCAGGACACCCCAAAAATGTGTCTGCGTGTGCCCCCACTGCAAACAGTGAGCAGGAACTCCAGCTCTGCTCCCTCAGGCTCTCGGGCCTGATTAAAGCCCTTCCATCATTAGCACTGTCACTGCATCCCACCATGGACAGCCTCAGCTGCACTGGAGTTTCCCCAAGCCCCACATTCAGATATTCTCTACAAAGAGCTCAAAAGCTGCATGGGAGAAAAAAGACCCAAAGCAGTTCCAAAATGTGGCCAATCTGAGACCCCCCCAGCCTCTTATTTACCCACTGCCAGCAGGAAATCTTCCAGTCTTACCTTGGAATTCCGTACCTCCAGCGTCAGATTCTGTGGTGGAGCACTGGGGACTGGAAATATTAAAGGAATTACAACTCCAAAACTTTCAAGTATTGTATTTCCACACCCAGCTACTCTCTGCTCTCATATGCTAAGGGAGTACAAACCATTCTGATTTAAGACGCCACATAAAGGAACTACAAAATCCTCCACGGCTACTTTCGGACAGAGTGACTGGCTAAGGAGGGTTCCGTGTTTCATCATGAAGAACAAACTCTTTATTCAATTCTTTACTTATCACAGCTATCTAAATAAAACATGTTTTATATTTAGAAGTACTTCTAAACTCTCAGACAAGAGATCCCATCCAGCTCTTTCCCAAGGCAAATCTTTAATGAACACACTGCTTGATTTGGGGAACCCACATTTCAAATTCTGGCTTTTGTGGGTTTTGTTATTCTGACAGGAAATCTCTGGGTCACCAGGGCCCTGTGACAGTGAGGAGGTGAAGAGCATCTCAAACACTGAGACTGCCTTTAAACTCCCACCCTGTGCTTTGTCTTTACTTGCTCACGTAGCAGTGAAATCCAGACAAAAAGGGAGCGGAAGGGAGACCCTGGCAGCAGGGAATTCCTCGTGGCACCAGCAAAACTGAGCCCAGTGAAGAGGAGATGATCCAAAGGCAAGCTCTCTCTGCTCACCCACTGCCAGCCCCTGCAGGGGCAGGGACACTGCCAGGGATCCAGGGGCACCCACAGCTGCTCTGGGAATTCAATCCCAGGGCCTCCCCACCCTCACTGGGAAGAACAGGGATTTCCCACGGACAGGCATCTCCTGGAGGGGGACAGCACACGCAGAGCAGCCGGGCAGGAGCACCAGGCAGGCTGACAGCTCACAGACTGTGAGGGAAGGGCCTCAGCCTGGCTGTGAGACTCGGATTCCAATCCCAGCTGGAATCCCTGGTCAGGAATTCCAGGAGAGGAGAAGCAATCCTCAGGAGCAGCACATAAACCTGGGTTCAAATGGTAATACCCACAGAGTTATCCCTGCAACGAGGCACTGTAGCAGATGAGGAGCAAAAACTCACATAAAAATGTAGATGCTTTTTAAAATCAGGGCTAAAGGAAGCTTAGGGAAAGACCCCTGCTGGGAACAAGGAGATTGCTGCTGGACACCACAACAGGAAAACACAGGGGGAAAATGTGCATCATTTCAGAAAGATTTGAGAGCTTGCAGGTTATGAGACTGTAAGAAGCAAGATGACACCCTTCAGAGAGCTTTAGAAAAGAAGGACCTATAGGTTAAGTGTGAAAGCCTAAGTTGGAGAAAAAAGAGCTCCAGAAAAACTTCAAAATGACATGATAGCTAAAAATAAATTCTTCTTCAAACAACCAAGGAGCTGGCAGCCCTGCAGAGAAACCAGTGAGCAAATGGTCAGCTTGGGCAGAAAAAGACAAAGATAAGGTCCCATGAGTCTCTCTTTGCATCAGTGGTGAGGGGAAGGGAAAGGAGAGGTTTCCATGACACCCAACTGAAATGTCAATGTAAGGGATTATGGAAGAGTCAGACGTAGGGAACAGCAGCCTCCTGCCAGGGCTGTGTTATCCATCCAGGAATCCTCAAGGAAGTGGGGAGTGAAACAGCTGCAAGACTTCTGTAACCTCTCCCAGTTTATCTTGGTCCTGGGAGGTGGCAAAGTGGGGCCAGCACTGGAATGGGACCACTCCAACTCCACCTGCTGGGTCAGACACTTCTGTGGGGCAAATCCACTGAAACAACAGCAGGGCAGGAAACTGAGAGGGCAGGAGCTAGAATGGGAGCAGCAAGAGGGATCTCTCCCTCTTTCAAAGGAAAGCCCCTCAATTTTAAGCAATGAGGCCATGAGGGGATGGCAAGGAAGTGCTCACTGGAGTAAAGAGCTCGTTGAAAGAAAGGCCAGAGCAGGAAGGAAGGTGGGGCAGATGAGCTGGGGAGATCCCATGGTGTGATCCTGTGCTAAAGGACTGCACAAAGACCTTGGGATGTTTCCTCTCAGTGCTCAGAAGGAGCCAAAAAAGTCACTCAAGTGCAAGTAATGCCTCACTTGTACCTTTGATACCATTTTGTTGGCTGCTTTTCTGTTATTCGTGGGATTTGTGGAAGCAGGCAGGGAAGTCAGGCAGACAGGCTTCAAGATGGCAAAGAAAAGAGATTTATTTACAAGAACTTCTTTTTATACACACTAATAAACTAGTACTTATTGGTCAAAGGGAATCCACCCCCTAAGACCTATTGGTCATGGCTTGTACAACATCTAACACAAAACACAGAGATTAAGAAAGTACAAGAACTACAGTTTATTTATATTCTCCATGAGAGAGAAAGGAAAATTCTAAAACAGTGCAACTACACCATTTTAATCTCCTCTCCTTGTGTTTTTAAAACAAAGGAGAAAAGAAACCTGGAGAGAAGTTCAGGAAAGGGCACTAAAGGTTGAAAGAGTTCCACAGAAGAAATGGGTAACCATTCCTGTGCCTTTGGAATCTGGAAAATGGATGAACCAGAGAGACCATGGAAAGTTCCACGGAACAAGGAGGGGGACAGAGGAACAATCAGTGGACACTCCTCATTCTGTCTCTCAGGAGCACAGCCCCACGCAACAAGGGACACCTGCACAGAGCAGGGGCAGAACAGACAGAAAGGGGGCATTTTCAGAGGAAATTCATCTGTGGAACCTCTGTCCACTGGATGTTGTGGACAAACGCTGGGTGGGCTCAAGAAGATGCTGACAGGGTCTCACGGAACAGAAGATGAATTAGCAAAGACACAGAAACTCCTGCAAAGTCAGAAAGTGCCCCAGAAACAAACCTGGACCCACAGACTTTGGGACAACAGCCCTCTCTGCTCCTGGGGAGAGGATTCTAGGCTCTGCTGCCTTTCCATCTGAGGGCTCTCATGTATAAATCAACTCCTCTATAACCAATATAAGTCAACATTAACTGATCACTCTACAGTTGCTCATGTGTCTCTGCTCACATCACCTCTGTATGTGCCTTATACAAAATCCTGACCTCACGTCCTGCTCTCACCACTCCATGCACTGGATTTAACAATATCTCTGCTGGAATGCAAACACAGGAACACAAATAAAATAAAGCCACTACAAAAACAAGACTCTGCTCGTATGTAAAAATGAGTGAACTAAAAAATAATTTGGAGTTGCTGCCTTCAGGATATTTTTTTTTTCTGTCCACGCTCAATGTAGGCTCAATAATCCATGAAATAAATGGCTGATGCTGGAATGAAGGACACCATTGTTCTGGAATCACAATCCCAGATCCTCCTGCAGGTGTAGCAATTTTCCTTCAGCCAATTCTGGAAGGCCTCGGGGGGGGGAACCGTGACCACGAACAGCCACACGCAACAACGAGCAAACCCCATAAAAGCCTGGTTAAAGATTCACTAGCCGGAAATTGCCGGCTAATTCCTGGAAAACCCCCAGAGCCCAAAGGAGCGGAGCGGCGTTACCGTCGGACAGGGTGCGCACCACGACGTCGTGGGTGGAGACGCCGGGGCCGTGCTTGTTGTAGGCGACCACGCGGAAGCTGTACTCGGTGAACTTCTTCAGCCCCGTGACGGTGTGGGACAGGCCTGTCACGTCCACGTCCTGCCCAACACACACCCAGGTGAGCTCAGGTCAGTGCCCGGCACCACCAACACCCGGAGCTCCTGCGCAGCTCAGAGCCCGCGGCAGCAGCGGCACCTCTAGGCACCTTTAGGCACGGCCAGGAGTCGTGGGGAGGCCAGCCCTGAGTTTACAGGAGAAAATTCTCCCTGTCCTGTTTAAATCCTAACATGGATGCTGGTTCTGGACATCAAAACCCTTAAAAACCATCATAATATGTAACACTGTAATTGGAATAGTGGGCTGCAGAAGTAGAAAAGGTAACAGCTCTGTTAAAAAACTGATGTAAAAAATATTTTTAAATATTCTTCCCTTTGCTTTTTAAAGCTGGAATGATACTGATGTGCAATCGGATGGAAATGTGGGTGAGAGGACTAGGATTAATCCTCATTATTCTAGGTGGCAGCCCATACTTCTACAGAACACACTGAATACTTCAGTGGAATCCTAAGAAAATTTCACCAGCAGATGCTAAGCAATATCAAAATATCAATCACAGGGTCCAAGAACTCAAGAAAGTTTGGATCAGGGATCATGCCAAAATCAGTAGTTAGCTTGAATCACTAAAACCCAGCCCATAATTGTGTGCAGCATCTTTGATATCATCTGCACCAGAGCTGCCAGTGATGACATGGCTGTTTTTTGCCTTCTCCTCCCACAATACGATGGAATTCCCCAAAAGCCACTTGATGTTGACAAATACCAAAACAGGGCATCACCAAAAAAAACGGGTTTCATTCCCAGACACAAACATTTCATGCTGGAATTCTGATTCTAAATAATTCCCACGCTTGAGGCTAAAGGATTCAGTCTGTCAGGAAAGCAGACCCTTCCCAAGAAGGTCAGGGTGCATCCAGCGCCGTACCTGCTCCGTGTCCTGGCCCTTCTCCATGTAGTAGAGTTTGTAGTTCTGGATGTCGCCGTTGCCCGAGAGCGGCGTCTCCCAGGTGACGGTGACGGACGTGGGGGAGCCGGAGAAGGCGCGGACGTTGGGAGCGGGGCCGGGCAGCTGGACTGGAGCACAAGGGGGGAGCTCTGTTAGTGCCGAGCCGGGCCTGCCCACCCTGCCCATCAGCCCCACGGAAGGGTGGGATTTCTCCTGTTGTGACATTCCACACGGATCCACCACGGGGCGGAAAGGTGGGACCAAATTCCCAAAGGGGATCCTGCTCCCTGGGTCCCTTTGGTCTGGAATGACCCTAACAAGAGACCTGGCGTTGGCTTACAGCTCTCCCTCTTTCAGTTGATGACAATTCCTTTTGTAGAAGTTTGGAGAATTCAGCAGGGAATGTGCCATCAGTCTTAATGGTGACAATAAATCCCACAAGCCCACCAAGCTGGAAAACCCTTGGGAACTGTGGTCTGCGAGTACTACTTTTAAAGAGCATCAAATTCTGGGAAAGGTTGTGAATAGGGAGAACAAAAAATAAAAGCAGTATCAATCCCAAAGTGAGAAAAACTCCAGGAATGTCCCAGCTCACCCTCGGGCTGCGTTGCCACCTTGAGCGGCGCCGAGCTCTCGCCGGGGCCGTGCCGGTTCTGGGCCACCACCCGGAACACATAAACCGTCTCTGGCATCAGGTTCTGGATCATCACCTGTGTCTCTCCAGCACGACTCGTGTTTTCCACGCGTTCCCTTTGGGAGACAGAAGGGTCGGGCACAGACACCAGCACGGATTAGTAAATAAGGAGTAGTTGTAGCGCAGCACGTCCCGTCTGAGCGCAGCCAGTGTGTAACCGCTGTGGGATTTACACGGCACGACACCACAGCCGTGTGCCAAAAGTGCTGCTGACAAACTGCTCCCGATTTTGCAACTTCTCCTTGCACAAACCCGAACGCACTGAAGGAACTGAATAAATTACGCTTGACACCCCCAAACTCTGAGTGGTTTCTTTGCTACTCCTGTGACAGCAAGTGAGAATTCACTGTGACAGTTTATCCTACAGCTCGGGAGCCAGCAGAGAAACTATTTTAGTAGCATGCACAGTCTGGCGAGATTTAGGGCATTCCTGTTAATATTGTGGGGCTGCTTTTTGGGGATTTTTCAAAGGAGCTGCTTTAACGTGTTCTTCCACCTCCAGCCTTCCCTCGGCTCCTCGCTGGTGCTTGGATTTGTTTGGAATATCCAGGCCACGGCCATGGTACCGACACTGGTTCTACAAAAGGAGTGGAGGCAGAGTGGTTCTGTTGGACCTGAGTGGAGATTCCGACATCCAGCAAAGCCTGGAGACAGATCGGGGCCACCAGACCCCCGCCCTGGGAGGAATACACATGGCATGGGACAGGCACCTCTGTCAGGGCAGCATTTTGCAAGCTGGCAGCCCTAACCCAGCTGGGAGTGCCTGGGCAGCGTGGGGGCACCAGAAGGGTCACTGTTGGTGCTCAGTGACCCTCCAGCGCACCCCCAGCACCGGAACACGACACTCCCCCGGTGGAACGAGCCCTCTGCCAAAAACCACCCAGGAAACCCGTCTGTTCTTATCAAGGATGGAGGGGAAGATTAGGAGATTAATCGTTAACTGAGGGCAGCCTTAATTTCCGCCACTGCCGTGCACCTGGGCTTGCTGGGAGCTCTGGGTAACGCCGTCCGTCCTGCCCTGGGAAAGAGCTCCCCACTCCCTGCGAATGCCAAGAACTCCAAAAGGAGAAACCAGGAACTTCCCACCGAGCAAATGCAGGGCACTGTGTCTGCTCTGAGCACCATCCTGCCCCCGTGGCTGCCAGGCTCCCCGTGGGGCAGGGACAGGCAGGGACAGGCCAGTCTCGGCCCCACTGACACCTAATGAAACATTTCTGACATGGAAACTCCCGCAGAGACATCCCAGTCTCCCCTTCCTTCCTCCCTTCCAGCCACTCTGCTGCAGATTCTATCAGAGAAATACAATGCCAAACCCCCCCGTTTTTAATTTATTTCTTTTTACACCCACCGGTGTGGTTGATTTAGCAGAACTTGGCTGAAAACATTCAGATATCCCTGCTGGTGTCTGCACAATTACCCCGTAGCTATAGAGAGGGGAACAATGCACTCTCTGTAACTAAACACCTATTTACACCCATTTTCTAGAAAGTTTCCCTTCATAAACTCAGCTAAAATGGCACTGCATAAACAGCTTCATTTATTGAAGCTTTTTATTAATTTTCATCGCTAATTTTTCCATTTATAGCAGAACGTTTTTTTGAAAACACGTTTCCAAACGGAGTTGCCTTAAAGACGTGCCGTAGCTATGAGGATGGGATCTGAAAGCACAGCCTAAGTGCCAATGGATTCACAGCTGTGGAGCAACATCCAGCTCCCATTAACATGCAAAACATTGCATTTTCTGCCTCAAGTGGAAGTGCACTCCCTGGTTTGATCTAAGAAAAAATGGTAATCAGCAAACCAAGGTTATTATTTAAAATTAGAAAAAAAAATCAGAATTCTTTTACTGGGAAGACAACATTTACCAAAAATAAATAGCCACGTCATAGTATTGCAATTCTCAGTAATAACCAGGAATGTGGCTTCACAACAGTGTGGTAAAAATAGGGAGAGATTAATCTAATTAAGTGCTGCGTGAATCCCTCCTTTATGGCCTTTCCTGGGGAGCCTGGAGCACCTTTCCCAACATGCCCAGGTTGGGATAACAGGCACCAAGCAGATGGGCCCAGGAATAACTGCATTACCCCACAGATCGTTATGGCTGTTCCATGATCCCGCTTTAATCCCCAATTATGGAGCTGTGGGAACTCCAGTGAAGGTTCACAGAAACTCTCACACACCCACGGGAAGAGCCTCCAGTGCAACCCCAGGAGTTAGGCTGAAAATGCCAAGGTTAAAGTTGCATTTATACCTAAAATCCCACCTTTGGGGAGCTGTGAGGTAGTGGATCTTGTGTGTGTCAGCCGTGCCAGCTGCAGGGCCTGGCAGGGAGCTCCAGGGGCATTCCGAGTGGGATCACCACAATTCAACTCTGAGTGGGATTACCACAATTCAACTCCGAGTGGGATTACCACAATTCAACTCC
>VZTX01025465.1:483-59770 GCA_013400915.1 Pardalotus punctatus
GGGGGGGGGGGAAATCCTGCTTATTCTGTTCATCTTTCCCTATAGCTTCTGTTCCTTCTTACAGAATCATTGGATGGTTTGGGTTGGAAGGATCTCAAAGATCATTTTGTTCCAACTCCCCTGCCATGGGCAGGGACACCTTCTCCTGGACCAGGTAACACAAAATTACTCTTATCCACTCTGGGAAAAGCCAATTCCTGCTTTAATGTTTAATCTTGTGCTCTGAAAGGGATTTGTGAATTGTGTAGGTTATAATGTCACACAGAACATTTGTGCCTTGGAAGGATTTAAAAATTGGAAGAAGAAATGAGAAGAAAGAAGTGCACAAAAATATGTGTACCAAAGAGAAGGCCTATGTGATTCAGTTGACTCAGCCAAATTTGAGCAGTGCAAAGAGAATTGATAGAGGTCTGTTTCTAAAAGTCTATTTCTATTTATTTATCAATGTTTTTTTCAAGCCATTAAATATCAAGATCACTCTACTGCTACTTAGTAAAGGAGAAGAGCTCTGTATTGGATCACATTATGTTTATGCAGTAATTTGGAAACCACCAAATGTTTACATTCTGGGTCTTGTTCAGAGTATGCGCTTCCTTGCAGGATTCAGCATGAAGAGAGAGAAAGATGCAAAGCCTTGAGAAAGAAGAAATGGAGATCAATCGGGAGGCTTTGAATATATGGGAGACAGGTCAAGGTAAACAAAGTTTTATACTTTTATTTGTCTGTTGAGATAGCTGCTAACTTTCCATTCAAAGAATTTGCTATACAGAATATTGACTGTAGGCACTCTGATCGGATTCCTAATTTTTAGGATTAAGTTCTCCAAACAAATTGCTCATTTTCAATGAACTGTAGGTTTTGCACCCTTGTGGCTCTTGACAAAGAGGCCACAGCACTCAGAAGTGAATGGTGACAGTGGGGCTGTAACTCAGACCCTCCTTTTTGAGAGAGGGAAAATCATTTGAGTGAGGTGGATGCAGTGATGTGCCTGGGCACAGCTGTGTCCTGAAATACCACCAAGGTTTGCTTTTCCTTTATTTGCCTGACAGCACCAGGGATTTATGTTACTCTGTTTTCCTATCCTTTCGTTGTTAAGAAGGAAAACCCAGAATGTCCAAATGGAAAGCTTTTCAGGCTTTGTCTCTTGCTAGTTTTGCTCTTCCCCTGTTTGATGTACTGTTCTGGTCCAATCTGAGAGCAGCCTTGCATTTCTGATGAGGAGCCAGAGCGCTCAGCTGTTTTTCAAATTGGCAGGCGCTGGGTAACTTGTAGAGAAATTGAAGTGCTTGCTCTTGCTTACATGATTCATTGTTATTTTTCCCAGTCATTATGAATTGAAATAAGCCATCTGTTATAATAACAGAGCACCGTGCACCAAGAAGCGTGGCTTTACCTAGGAACAGAAACAAATGTCATATTAAAATGAATTTGGGGAGCCACATATACATCCAAATTAGATAGCTCAATAATAGCAGCAATGGATGTGTACATAAAACTCGTTTTGTGGGAATATTTACTGTTGTTTTCAAAGTGGGATGCAGTAGGCTGATACCATTTGAAATGGATGGAAACAATCTATTTGCTTGAAAAGAACAGATTTCACTCACTGTCCTTCAATATTAAATCTATGACTAATAAGGCAAGTAAATCTGAACCTGGATACCAACTATGTTTTTCTTTATCATTTTAGGTTAGTAATAAAGTAAATTCCCAATCAGCTTAACAAAAACTGAAAAGCACTAAAGATATCTAAAGCCTTATGAACTGGAAAGGGGTATTTTTTACAGACCAAAAGTAACCTACAAACCAAATTACTGTGTCTGTGGTAACAGATCTTAACTCTCCTGCAGAGCTCAGTTGATGATTTAGTCTTTGGGGCTTTTTCCTTGCTTCCTTGTCTGTTCTTTGAAATGTCTCTCCTTGACACTAAAATAGGGCTAAAAATGTTACCACTGTGGTATTTTTTCCTCATTTTTATGAATATTTACATATTCATATTTTATAAGGAGAAATTAAAAACTGTGTTCCAAGGATGCAATTTGCACAAATATCATCAGCTGTTGCAATGCTGTATCCTGTATTCCCAATGCTGTTTTTCCGTTGTTTCTTCATGGCTATCCTCACCTTTACCCTTCAAACTTGAGTACAATTTTTTTAGGTCAGAATCAGCATTTGATTTGTGTTCATGAGCTGAACCAACAGTTTAAAGGTCTGTCTCCACACAATAATAGAGAATACCTGCCATGGCTGGAAGTTAAGTTCCCTACCATCAAAACTCTTTGGGTACCTGGCCTCCCAGGATGCGTTTTTCAGCTCTGTGTGAGGAATTCACATCCCAGCGGACGGTGTGGTGCAGCTGGGTCAAAACACACAACACAACTGGCAGGCAGTCCAGCTCAGCTCTGAAATGTAAAAAATGGGCCAAAAGGGTACAACTGGAATTTAAAATTTCTATTTAAGGAATTGGAGTCAGGTTCAAGAAGACTGGGTCCTACTGCTCCGTTGAAGATCTGAAGAAAGATTTCGTCCTCAGCTTTTAAGCATGGCCTGTAGCACATTAGAAGCTGTGGTATGGGGTTAAATCTGTTCTCTGGCTAAGAGGGTATTAATCCATGCCTTTCTCATTTCTTAAGATAAAACCTGAAATTAAACTTCCAACTGCACGTATGTTACGAAATGTAAATGTAAATGATGTACAAAAGATTGCTATAAAATTCTGCAGCATAGACAGTAAGCATAGGAGGTTAAACAGACTTGTATTTCCTCTCGTGTTTGGATTTTACATTAAAAGCAATGGGAATCTTTTACCTTGAATTTACTGGAAAAAAGCCCCAGTTGTACTCTTCCCTAGCACCTCCAGGTTTTGGATGTTTTTTGAATACTGGATTTAACTGTCCTATTTTTGTTCTTGCCAAAACACAGGTGACAACATTATTTCAGTAGTAGGAGATAGCCCTTATCACAGCTACAGCTGGAATTTGAATGCTGTTCCCTGGGAGAGATTGTGCTGTGAACTAAAGAATAGCTCCAGATCGTCATCAAGTTGTGCCAGATCTTTCTGTAATCTTGTGAAAAATCATAATCATTTATTATATAATATCTGCAAAGATTCACTTCACAGTTCTCATCTGCAGATATTTCTTTGCTACTAAATTTTAGGTTGATGTATCAGCTAAGAGCCTCTTCCTCAGTGTTGTATTTGTGAATGGAAAATAATAGTTGACTGGAGTGTTGAAAGGATGAGATGAACTAAATGCTTGAGTATCTGTTCAAAAGAACTTATGATTACATGGATAAATTGGTGGCATTTTTCTTTGAAAACTCTTCTTAGCCACATATTAGATTACCCACAGGTTAATTCAGGCACACATAGGCACATATGAATCTTTAAGGGAGAGAATGAGAACCATTGACACAGAGCACACCCAAAAAACAGAACATGGTGATCCATCTAATAAATACCAATCCAGCCTCCAAAACCCATAACCAAATTCTGTTCCTGAGAGTGAAAACAGACCCAGGGGTTGTTGTCAGTTGTAGGCTCCTCTTCATGTGCTGCTAATCCTGGGTAACCTCAAAATACACGTCAGTCATCCCTCAGATGTGCACAGCTCTCTGCACATACACAAACTCCCTGTCCTCCAGACCCACGGGAATTCCATGGGAATGGCAAGGGCCCTGCTGTTACACCTCATTGTTGGCTCTCACACCGTTATCTTACACATTCATCTTCTATCCTTGTTCAGCTCCAGTAATAATGTGTCATCCAAGACTCCTGGCTCTTAATTAGAAATCATCTGCTGTTCTTCACCCTGCTCTGTGATGTCCTGCTGTGACTTTTCTGTCAGTCTGCTCTTCCCTGTGATATGATACAAGGTGGGAGAGCACAGGGGTTAATGCAATTATTTACATACGGTAATACAGTGTATAGCAGGGAATTAATGAAACAGTTTGCAGCATTTCAGAGCTGAAAAGAAATTAGACACCACCTCTTCACTGATTTTCCAAGTGAAGTGTGCTACATTTAGCTTTTAAACTTTAAACCTGCTCAATTCCAATGTCACCTTATTTTTTTTATTTTTTTTTTTGAGAATGAGGTGCAATCACGCTGGATTTGGAGGAACTCACAGATGGTAGACATAAAAAAGTATTCATTTCTGTCTATATTTATGGTAACAGGCATGCAGAATTTTCTTCCCTTATAGTTTCACCCCTCTTTGTACTTTGCATTTCTCCAAAGTGGTCACAAATGCAAAGCAAGAATGAAGTATGCTTGCCCTTTTGAAAATAAGTGCTGAGCTCCATCTTAATGCAGAATCCAGACCTACTGAAATAAGAGGGAGAAATTGCCTTGCCTTGCAGCAGGCCAGAATGCCACCCACAGAAGTGCCTGATTGCCAGAGAGGACTGAGCATCTGCTGTCTGAAAATCACTGTAGTCTCTGGTATCTAACGCTGGTCAGTTAAAAAGCAAGACACTGAAATAACCAGTGCAGGCTGAAAAAGCTGGTGCAGAATGATGTCCCTGTGAGAGCATTTCCATGAGATTATTAACACCAGTTGAGGAGCTGCACACAGGATTTTGCATGTACAATACACATGTGGTTTTCTTTATGTTTACAGCTATACCTTTGAGGAATCATTGATTAGCAATATAAATATTTATGCATGATATTCATTTTAATAGGCAATTACAATTTGTTATTTAAATAGTTTCATAATTGCTCTGCTCACAAACATGAGCACTAAAAAAGAGCATCTGATAATGTTATACCATTATTCCTAATGACGCCACATGCACAAACAAATTAATGTTCTTTCGGATACTGTTAATTTAAAATCTATCAGATTGCAACTGCAAACGTAGAGACATAGCATCTCAAATTTGTAATGGAAAGAGATGAATCCCAGAGCTTAGAGCATGTTCTGATCAGTTACAAGCACCAGGCAGTATAGGAAAAAAAAGACAGGAGAGGCAGCCAGCAGTTTTTTAAGGCTGTTTTCCAAATAAAGGGGCATATGAGGATAGAAATATATCCCATGACAGACTTTGTATTAAGGGTGATGTTTTATTGAGTATTTGAGACTTTGAGAGTCTATGTGACAGTATCTCAGTGTGGCAAACCTGATTCAGGTCAGGATGAGATTTACACTGACTTAGATATCATCAGAAAACATCAGGAGCAATTTGATTCCCTGCAGTCCCCCAGCTGGCTGATTCTACTTCCAAATGAGTAAAAATCCCAGACAGCTCCTCAAAGCAGTGAAAATATCAATTTTATAGTCTCAAGGCATCCTGGGGATGTTCCTGTCCCAGGTGTGAGACAGAATCTGCCTCACCCTTTTTTTCAAGCTTGGGTTGGCTTAGAATCACAGAACAGTTTGGGCTGAAAGAACCTTTAAAGATCATTTACTCCAAACCCCTGCAATGACCAGGGACATCTTCTACCTGATCAGGTTGCTCAGAGCACTGTCCAAGATGACTTTAAATGGCTGCAGCCACATGGGATCAACCACATCGCCAGTGTTTTGCCACCCTTATTGTAAAGTTTCATCCTTATATCTAGTGTAATCTCTTTTAATTTAAACCCACTACCCCTTGACCTGTCACAACAGGCCCTACTAAAATTTTTGTACTGATTTTGCCTACAAGCCCCCTTTGAGCACTAGAAGCCTGTGATAAGTTTCCCTGGAGCTTCCTCTTCTCTAGGCTGAACAATTCCAACCCTCTTGGCCTGTGGTTATAGCAGAGGTGCTCCAGCCCTCTGATCATTGCCATGGCTCTCCCCTGGATCCAGTCCAACAGGTCCATGTTTTTCCTTTGCTAAGGACCCAGGAGCTGGATGTGGTGCCCCAGGTGGGGTGTCAGTAGGGTGGAGAGGAGGGGCAGAATCCCCTTCCTCTCCCTGCTGAGCTTTTGCCACAGCCCAGGATATGGCTGGATTTCTGGGCTGAGAGGGCTGGTGACCCAGGGTCCCCTGTGGGTCCCTTCGAGCTCAGGATATCCTATGATTCTGTGCCCAGCTTTTCATCCACCTGTACCCCCAAGTCCTCTGTGAGCCTGCTCTCAGTTCCTTCACCCCCAGCCAGTATTGACCCCGGGGGTTGCCCCAGCCCAGGTGCAGCACCTTGCACTTGGTCTTGTTGTACCTCACGAGTGCTCTGGCACTACAGGCGAGCCCTGGCTTGCAGGACCATCTTTTCTGCAGATTTAAGAACCTGTCAAGAGCACACTCAGCAGCAAGTGGCTCTCTGCAACCAGAAAAGCCCTCCTTGCAATGCCCTGAAAGGTGGTGCTGCACCTTGGGAACGGTGAGTGGTGGCAGAAGGACAGAGAGTCCTTTAACAAGACTTTATCTGTTGGATCAGGTCATTAGATTTTTTTTGCACACCCGAGCTTGAGTATACATTCATGGTAATGAATTCCCCTGGAAATACAATTTCATCTTCTCAAGCTTGATTGTGTTATTTCTTGGATTAATAAATATCAAAGCCGTGATAATGACAGAATTAACATTGCCAATTTAGGTTGAGATGAATATTCCCCTGAAAAGAGTCCAAAGCAAACAATTTATGCTGTGTTCAGAAACCTGACAGAAAGAGGTTGGAATGTGCATTACTCCTTAACAGAAGTGACTGCAGACTTTATCCATCATAGTCTAGTCCAGGGATTCTGAAGTCACAATAATTTATGGAAAGGGAAGAAGGGACCTATGGGCATACATGAACAGAGGCAGGGATCCATTTTTCAGTGGAGGCAATACAGTCACTTAAACTAAGAAAACAAGCAATAAACAAAACCAGGCAGTGACAGCTATTAAAGGTCTGAATCATTACCATTCTGAATGCAGAATAAATAAGTAGTATTATTTAGTATGCAGAATAAGCAATAGGTAGGTATTTGTGAGTTTAATCAGTGATGGCGAAGCTGAGGTACAGCATCTTGGTTCTGAGCCATGCAAGATGTCACAAGAGACACCAGGCAAAATTCCAGCCCAAAATGAAATTAATGAGACTTCTACCACTGATTTAATCTGGATTAGGATTTATTGCCTTCTTTCCCCCCACCAATAATCTTGCACTAATTTCTCAGCAGTCTAATACTGTCAGAGTACACCTTGTCACATTTGTACAGGATGGCCACTCTATACTCCCAGCAAAGTCAAATGGTATGAGTGTTGAAAAATGTGAGGAATTCTTATACATTAAACAGGTCTTTAGGAGTAAGAAACTAAAGTTAGACCAGAGAATTCATCTGCAGTCTGGCTTCACTGAGAAGTTCCAATCATCTGTTCTAAATGTTGGCATTACCATTCATCTCCTCCTCCCTTCAGTTCAGATTTGTAAATGCAATGAAATCTTCCATGGTTTATTCTAAGAATGGGGAATTACTATACTTTCATGGTGCTGTAATTGCTCCATAATAGCTAATAATTATGCATCTGCAATATCATAAGCACAGCATTGTGAAATCCAGTGCAAACAATTAGGGCCTCTGTTATATCTCAGAAAATTATTCCAGAAATGGGATGAGGCTCAGTCAGTCGTGTAGACAGATGCTATTTTGCATTTGGTAATGTAGTGAAGAAGATGGCTTATCTAACCCTTCAGACTCACCATCAGTTGTTTTAGGAGATCTGTCAAAAATGCTTCACAAACTACCCACAACTTTGACATAAAAAGCAAAGAAAAATAGTGAGAAGAAAACTGAACAGGGGGAAAGCAGATTTCCTTGAAAAACAGACGGCACTTATGTATTTGTTTGTGCCTTTTGCACTTCCAGTTTCATTACTTTAAACCTCAGAACTGGAATTTGAGCCCCACTGCCCTTTGGGGTCTCTGGCACCGAGCAGCTCCTACGGAATGTGCTGTGTGCTCATGTCCTGGACTGCACTGGTTTGATTCAGAAACAGCATTAAGGAAAACCTTTTATTTAAAACTGAATTGAAACGTAGTTTTTAACAAATAGGCTTTAAAAAAAGATACAGTTTTTTGGGGGAAGGATCAGGGTTATGAAAAATGCCCCATATTCAGTGTACTACTAAAGGCTTCCCTGTCAAATGCACTGGCGGCTTTTTTTTGTCCCCTTGTGCCAAAAGGGACCCAGCTCAGAGTCCTGATGGTAAATCCTTTGTACCGCCCTACTTTACTTTGTATTCCTTTTCCACATATCCAGAATCCACAGCCAGCTCTGGCAGATCCATGTTTCCTGGTAAGGTTCCTGAGTTGTAAGGTTCCCCCAGCACATCCCCTAGATTGTGCTGGTTTACATAAAGCATGGAGTTACAGAATAATTTGGGTTGGAAGGGACTTTTAAAGGTCATCTATTCCAAGCCCCCTGCAATGAGCAGGGGCATCTTTAACTTGATCAGGCTTCTCAGAGACCCAGAATCTCCAAAAACTCAAGGCTCAACCCTTCCACAGGGAATTGTTTTGTCTTCGTTACTCTGTTATGCTTTTTCCTTGTATTTAGAGGGGCAGAGGAGCAAACAATTACGAAAGAAAGCAAGATTTTCAGTGAAAAAAAAAATTCTATGGGTAATATTACACTTAAAATCTCAGTAGAGTATGGCACACAGGGCATGAACAAAAAGGTTTGTGGAAAAAGAGACACATTCTTTTCAGCTTCTCTCCTGTTGATGTTGTGGAGAGTGTTGAAAAAGGGGTTGGGTCTTGTTTTTCTCATTTATTATCCCTTGCTGGCCGCCAAAAATAATTATCAGACCTGAAACACAATGGGAGCTTATAAAAAACTCATGACAACAAAGGAAAGAAGAACTGCAGAAAAAGGATTAAGGAGATTGTATTGTGTGAGTGAACCTGAAAAGTGTGGGTACAACCTGGACCTGGATAAGGCTGCCCTGTGAGAAGGACCGAAATGGCAAATATTGTGTGAACACTAGATCAGCCTCTGCGCTCACAGAGGGACTGGAAACACAGGAGTTGTAATTGTAGTCTCAGGTCTATGGGAATGGTATTAGGAAAATGTCATATACTGTTGAAATTATGTCCTGCCTGCAAAATTCCTTATTCTTTGAAGACTTCTACAAAAAACAGGATACAGCCTTTATAGGTCTCAGAGGACAGCTGTGGGTTTAGGTTTTCTTTTCTCCTTTGCCCTGGGGAAATTTCCTGTTGGCTGTGGTTGGCAGCTACACTGCAGACTAAAATCCCTCATAAATCATGCTGTGACTCAAGTTCAAGCCTCTTCATTTGCAACCACCTTTTAAAACCTGGCATCCTTGGAGGACACTGTTCTTCCTACAACCACAGCAAGTGCTGAGCAAAAGCAAGGTGCCAAATGGAGGCAAACATGACCATGGTGCCTCAGGAGGATGGGTGGGGAGCAGAGACATCTTTCACTGAAGAGGATTCTTCCCTCAGCTGGAAAAGTCAGATATTTCAAGGTCTGTCCCACTTCCTGAGGAGGTGTCTTGCTGTCTCTATAAAGTATCTGTTTAATTTTGATTGAAAGATGAGCACCTAAAAATATTTCTTCTCTTCACAGTGTGGGAGGTTTCCCTTGGCACATGCAAGCTCATTTCAGATAGACTATCTATTCACTGGCTCAAAATATTTTTTTGGGGTAATTGCTTTATAAACTGCTCCCTAGAAACTTTTTATATAATGCTGTATCTATTAGCATGAAAAAAAAAATCCTATCCTCCTGCAGTTTTCCATCGTGAGCCCTTTTGTCTCCCACATGGAAAGATACCTCCTTTTAAAGAAATCATTTCACTACACAACTTACTGTGAATTGATCTTCCAGGGACGGGAGTCCTATCAATGCAGTTGCAGCATTGGCATTGGACATTATAACTCAAATTCCTTTAAACAGGCTGATATTAATATTTCTTGCAAGAGAACATCTTGCCCCCGGATCTGCCAAGCTGAGACTTGCCCTACCGTGCAGGAGGACTCGGAGTGGGATTGCCAGGTGGGTTTCTTTTTCTCAGGACAGTCTGGACACCAGGTTGCTGCCAAGCTGAGCTGTGTGCGCACCAAGGGCAAGGCTTAGTGTTTGAAAAGAGGCTGTTTGTGGGTTTGCAGGGTATCCTGTCTGGCCTTCATGTGCTGTTCAAGGAGCATATAGAACTCCTGTGAATCCCGTGTCATTCCCACAGCAGATGTGATTTTCCAGGATGGTGCTCACGCACCAGCCACTGAATCCAGCCCTGGCTGTGCATCACCCCAAATCAATGAAAGCAAGCAACAGTTCTCCTTTACAAAGCTTGATAGATGTCTTTATACCCTACATAATTAATTATCTATTGGTAACTACCTTCTATCCATGGCTCTCCCATTTGCTTTGGCTCATTACTTTATTTCATACCCCCAGAACTCTCCCAAACGCTGGCAGTTAAGCGTCTTTAGGTTTCATATCTCCAAGTGACAGATACATTCATTTGTTTTCTCAGCTTGAACCATGACACCAAGGGTGTCTGGCAGAGGCTTTGACGTGGAGGGTTCTGAGTGTGATGGCAGTGGTGCTACTCAGTCACACTCAGGTTCTTACTAAGGCAGCCACTGACAATAATTACAGCTGACTTTCTTAAGGGTTTTTATGGCCCTGTTTAAGCCTGGAGCTGGTATTCCTGTCTTCTCTCCCTGTTCCCTTTTTGGAGAGACTGCTGTAGCCCATGTTCAAATGTTTTTGCTCTCCTATCCTTCCTTATTTAAAAGGACTTCATAACCTTCAGGTCAGATATGAAGTTAGTTTTCTACATCTACATTCCTGAGTTAGAAAAAGATACTGAGGAGGGGAAAATTAAATAAAACCCAGAAACAGCAAGAAATAGGAATATTGTGTTCTCCAGCAGTATCTCCAATTAATAAATTCACTTTTAATTATTTTTCATCTTCATCTTTCTTGACAAGTTATGAAATGAATTTCTTCAGATATTGCAGCTTTTATTTTTGCACTCCCATTTTGTCTATTTTTGAAAATTATGCATTGCAGAACAGAATATATGCTAGTTAGCAAGAGTAATCATTTATCTTACTGTAATTGCACGTCATCACCCATTAGTCAGTAACAATGATTGGCAATGCAATTTTCTTTGCAATAAAACTAATTAATATTCACATCATTATCTGCTGTTCAGACACTTCTAAAAGCAAAATTTGAGATTTTTTAGCAAGTAAGCCATTAAAAGGAAAAAAAATCATATGGAATGTTGAAAATGGTATTTGAATACCTGAAAAATATGAGTGGAAGCTGGCTTAGAATGACCATTTCCATTAGGAAATAAATAAAAGAAACAGACTCCCCTTTTAGTTAGCTCTGATGGATTTCTTCTGGAGAATCAACAGAGCAGTTTTAGCCGATCGTAACAGCATAATATGTCAGGAAAAGAAGGAGATAGGTTTATGATTTCTCAACAAGTGCACCTGACTTCACCCTTGAAATGGAGCACATTTTTTTAGCAGTGTATGTCAGTGCTTTATCTACTGCATCATCCAAATCAATCGTGTGCTGAACTGTCTGAGAAAGTTCTTAAAGGTTTTCTGCCTAATTCCCTCTCCCTTCTAAAATAGAAACATTAGAAATATTAGGGTTTAGAAAATTCAATTTATTAAATAATTGTATTGCTTTTCCACCTATTATGGTCTGTCAAGGTTGATATTTATAAATTGGGGTCAGGAACTTAGAATCATTTAGAAACTAGGATGTCATCATCTGTCCAGGTCCCCACTGACAAAACTCATCAGACCTTTATGCACAGCACCCAGGCCTCCAAATAAGGTCTTGCTCTCCAAGGCAGCTTTCTGTAGAGTGAACTTACATCCAGCTTACAATTATTGTGGTTTATAACTTAGAAACAAATGTAGCTCCCTCCTCACCTTTCATTTCCCTGGCCCATGAATTTTGGCTGTTTGATATACTAGGAAACAGAACTTCCCAAGCATAGCCCCAGGGCCTTAGAAAATCTACCACAACCTGATCTGTGACTCCAGGATAAAAAAACGTCATTTATATTTTGTGTTGTTTTTTCCTAACAGTAAATGCAAGAAATCCATTTCACTACAGACTCACTACAGCGAACACAAGTAATTGCTGTGTTGCTTCATATTTAATTTCATTAAGATGCACCCCTATGAATATTTATAACTTTAAGCGTGCAGAGACACACATAAACCAAGTGTGCTGCAATGTCACTGATCTGCCAATCTGTATGGCCGTGAGCGGGTCACTTGCCAGAGCGAAGTTCTGGAAGGAATGAGCAGATGGTGGAGGAGACAAAGCAGAAAGAAAGCTTTTGATCGTGATTGTTCAGTGTGTTCCGCAGCAGGGCTGTGATTGTTTCCTTGATAGCAAAGGAAGCCATAAAATAATTTACTGAACTCTTGGGTTGTTGAAGCTGTTCCAGAGCTTAACAGCACCTTGGTGCCTTTGGACTCTGGACTCTTTGGAGTGCTGTGTTCATGAGAATTGGAAAAGGGCTTTCGTTCTTTGTCTGCGTTGTGCACCAGACCTGTTCAGCGTTGCTTTGTAGGGTTTGTGTAGAAAGTGATGGTCCTGGCTTTAGGGTTGTCATTGCTCCAGGCAAATTGGAAACAATCCCCACCATTACTCATGTTAAATGATCAGGTTTCCAGAGATAGGATGGATGAAGTTCCTAAAATATCTAGGAACCTCAATTCTTTCTTAAGAGTGATGCCAGTGAAAGGAAACATGTTTTACTGGATGGCAATGGTTGATGGAAGCTTTGCAGCCCCCTAAGAAATTCAGTCAAAGGAAAGAATTTGATAATAATAGAAGATAAATTTAATTACTTAGCTATTGTGAAAGAAATAGCAGACTGGAATATGTTGGATGCTCTTGAAATGCTTGAAGATAGTTTCTCTGTTCTGAAGCTTGCAAAACTTATTAGAATGGGTTAGTTTTGAATTGGATTCCAACTGATGAAAAAGAATTGGTTAAATTCAAATGGTGGGGTATTTCAGTTCTCTTGAAAGTTTTCTTATGTGAAAGTGATCAACCGTATCTTCATTTTAAAATATTATTTTAATTAATATTTTATTTTAAAGAATGACATAATTGTTAGCCTTGCTACCCTTGTGAAATTAAAATATTATATTTTCAAAATTACTTCTTATATTGCTTACACTTTTCTCTCACTCCACCCAATAAACATATTTGAATAACTTGTCTTGTGAAGTGGGCAGCGAAAATTTTTATTCTCTGACTCTGAAATTAATAAAAATATTGATTTTATTATTGTCTTAAACATTTGGAAGTGAGGATGCAAATTGCAAGATAAAGAGAAAAGTGATATTATGTCACGCCAAAAACATGTCAAAATACTTTTTTTACCCTAACACAACAAGAAGTCTAAAACCTATGAAAGATTTTTTTAAGGATGGGGTTTTTTTCCCAAGGTAGCCTCCAAAACCTTACGTACCAGGTACCTCCTGAGCTGGAGGTGATAATATGCATTATTTCCCATGAGCTTGTTTCCTTTGGTTTCTATAATTTTTAGCACCCATAATGTGCTGCAGCAAGGAGCTCCGCAGCTCGAACATGAGATGTAATAAAAGCTGCTTTCCTCTGGTTTTTATTTTTTTTTATTCTGCTCACAGCTAATTGCACTTGATGTCTCCTAGTTCTTGTACTGGAAAACATGCTGGAGAATCAATTCCTTTTTGCCTATGCCAAGCCTGATTTCCAAGACCTCTATCAAATCCTCCTTCAGCTGTCTTTTCTCCAGTAGGACAAGCCCTTGTCTACTCAGTCAAAGTAAGAACAGTATCCAATATTCCTTTTAATCTCTGTTGCCCTTTGAGCATTTTTGTAGAGCAGGATGAGAGCTGCATGGCCTGGGTTTTTGCAGGAGCATAAATGTCTTCTATTTGTTCTTTCTTCTTTCTCTAATAACTCTCAGCATGCTATTTTCTTTTTTCATTCTTTCTGAGCTATGGAAAATACCTGAACTACACATCATAATCCCAGTCTCACTATCCAGCTACTTTGCTGAACATTGATCTCTTCCTTTAATATGCAAAATAACTTTATATGCAAAATAATTTTTTTTCCACCATGTACATTACATAACATTTGCCCAGATTGAATTCTATTTGTCCATTTTGTTTCCCAGGTGCAGTTTTGCAGTATCCTTTGGCCAACATTTGCAGCCACAATCTTTTGCTCTCACATCTCCAGAACTGTATTTTCTGCAAAATTTGTCACGTCTATTAAGGAATTTCTTTCAAAAAATATCAGATCAACTCCTAATTTGATGGTTTGATGCTGCGTTTAATGGTTTGTAGTTCCCTTGATCATTCATGGTGAATTTCTTGAAAATTTTTCATCCTTACTGTATCTGCTACTTTCTTGTTCTCAGATATGAAGTTGAGTTTAAGAGACACTTTCTACACCTCTAACATTTGTTCACTTTCTGGTCCTTGAACTCCTTTTGAATTCTTAGGTAAGTGCTTATTGATGCAATTTGTCCCTGTCCAATTTTGTTGTTTGCTCTGTAAAATGTATTGACACCTCAATTTGATTCAGATCTTCAGTGAATGCCCAGTAATGAAGGGTTCCAGTGCAGAAACCTCCCCAGGCTCTTCCACAACACACATAAAGGCAGAAAATGAATTTCATTTTCTGGTTTGCCCTTTTTTCTCTGAATTCTCCTTTTGTACCTTTATTATCTTCTGACTCTAGAGACCTTCTGGAAGGCTTTTCACTCCTAATGGGTTTGAGGGACAGTGTATTAAGTCTATAAAAAATGCTGGTAAATACTTTTCAATTACAAGCTTTTTGTGGTCTGTCTTTCCATGTCTCTTACATTCAGCTTGCCAACACCTGTATTCTATGTTTTTCTCATTTGAAGCAAACCTTAGATTTTCTGAAAGCTGCTGCTCAACATGAATTACCTCCCTTCCCCAAAGTGTAGTCAGATCTTCTTCTTTTTTGCCTTTATCAGGTATTTTCTGAAATGTGATGCTCATTTTCTTTAGGCCTAAAAATGTCATTACGGTGCCTACCTGAAGGCTGCAAAGATTTAACTCCAACACCTTCCTCTTATAAGAACTTTAAGCCCAAAATTATGAAAATACTTACAACTTTAAGAAAGTGGTTTTGACCATGATATCCATATACATTTATGGAAAAAAAATTCACTATGTGCTTTTGTGGCTGCCTGAAATTCAATAATCAGCAGTAGTTTAGTTTGAAGGGTCAGTTTAGAACAGTTGTGTACTTAAAATTGTGCTTGTATCAGTGGTACCTCAATGTGCATACATTAGAGAAGAATTATTTTCCTCCTCAGTTGAATTTTGCATTGCCCATTGCTCAATTATTTCAAGAAATGAGGATTCAAGCTACTGACTTAAAGCTTCTTCCTCCCTATTTTATTTCTTGATAGTGCTGATCCCATTATATTAATTCAGGAACGGGCAACAATCATACCTTCAGAGTCTAGGCAACATTGCACCAGATGAAAATTTGATTGATATTTCCTCAAAGAAAAAAAAAGAAAATGGTTAAAAAGCACTAGAGTTGGGATGGGGTTGGTTGGTTGGTTGGTTGGTTGGTTGGTTGGAAGGGTTTTTCTGAGATCTTCCTTCCAGGCAAAGACATCTTGCACTGCTGTGCAGAAAATGCCATGCTTAAGGATTTGGTAAATTGAAAAGGTAAAATAAGAGAAGGAAAAGCAGAAGATATGAAGGTAAATAATGTCTGAGCTCCCATCTTGTATAGCCAAAGCCTGATGCCAATTAGCATGGAATTATTTTTGGAAATCAGCATATTGAAAAATTAGAGCAGTTTAAAATTTGGGAAATGGCCTTTCATTGTGTTTCATATAGGGTTGAAGAGATTGACATTCGAGGTCCTTGTTCAAAGCACTCAGGGAAAGGATTCTGGTAAATCTCTGCCCGGTGATATCAGAACTTTGGTTACTCTGTAGGGCTCAGCTGGCCCCCCGCAGGCTCCCAAGGCTGGTCTGACCTTAGGGGTTTTATTAGTTGGATTAGTTGAGCTGGAACATTATCTTAGTTTACAACAGGATATTTGGTTCAGATGCTTCATTTTAACTTTGTTTAAGAAAGTTTTGTGAGTTTTTTATTGCTGTTTTTCCCGCCCTTAATCTTGATGCATTTCACATATAAAAATTTAGATGAAGAAGATGGAGAACTTGGTTTTCAGAAAGGCTCTTCCCAAGACTCTTCTGTTTCTGTCTTATATAAGTGCATGGTTAAACAAATCATGAAAAGCTGTAACATTGTTGAGGATGAACACAATGTAGATCCACACAATTGTACCTCTTGTAATGGAAGTTTCAACACTAAAAACAGAGTGCCAAAATCAGCCTCAGAGCTCACTCAATCAAATGGAAAGAGTGCAAATATATTTCTGCCAGTGGAGAAAACGTATTTCTAAGAAGGCCAAGAGACTATTCAAAACCTCCAGAGAGTTTTGTGGCTAAATGCCAACATTTTTCTTGGAAAATGTGTTCCATAGCAGAACAACCATTTATCTTAACACCCCATGGCTGCCTACAAACAAAGCGTTCTGCCAATGACTGGCACAAACTTCAAGCCACAGCCAGAAATCAAGCTGGTCCTTTTTATTCTTTCCTGGTATGTTATTTTTTTCAATCTCTCAAGGGCACATCTCATAGCCTGGATGAGAACACAGAGAAAAGCAGATGGCAACACCATTTGCAGCCTGAGTGACAGCAGAGGATGCCAAAATGCTGATTAATGGCCTCGTCCCCTCACAAATCTTTGTTAACTCAACCCTACTCGATTGTTGTGGCATTATCTGAGGACCCAGAACAGGGCAGGCACCTCTCTAAAGACTAAAGGCAAGATCCCAGAAGGATCTGCAGGCTTTGTTCAATGTTATGCACCCTAAAAACATCGCTGCAATGGGACAATGCTGGGGCAGGTCACTGACTGCTGTGCAGCTTGGGAATTTAGGAGGGGGACTTTAACACCTTCCCACACCTCTACTCTAGAATACAGCTTGTAAGGAGTGGATTTAAAGTGGCCATTCATCTGTTCTGCTGTTCTATGGTTGCCTTTTTTCCCCAGAATGTGGTAAACCTCCAGACCAGGACCATTTGGTCATGTTCTAATTACTCCAGAGCAGCCTGGGTGGGATTGGGTGCACTCTGGAGCCAAGGCAGAGGAAGAGCTGGTGTGTCATAGGGGTCTGGATAGGAAGAAAAGCAACCCAGTGAGGAGGGATTTCACTCAAAAGCTGTTATCAGCAAAATATTGGATGAGATGTTGGAAACCTAATGGTTGCCATGGAGTTTGGCACACACAGGAAGGGTTCCTTGCCTGGTTAACAGGACAGAGACTTCTATTGCAAGATGTACCTTTCTGCTTCAATTAATATAGATCCTCTCTATAAATATAGATATTTTCAATGGATGTCCTCTTCACCTAGTGCCTATTTTTACATGTTATCCAGAAGGGATAAATAATGAATACTCTGAGCCACTGGTTCAGCCCTGGTGCAGCAGGACAACCAAAGGGTGTGAGGCAATGACATGTTTAGATAAGATTTTCACACAGTGTGTGATCCCAGGGCAAGGTCAAATCTCTCCAGAAATAAAGGGCATGGGATTTGCCAGGCTAAAATGGCCAATAAGAGCTGCTGCAGAGGGAGGGAAGAAATATAAAAGAGATTGAGCAGAAAAACCTTTTTACTATTTCAGCAAGTGGATCACACAGTGGTGCATCCGAGGAAGATTCCCACAGGGAGAGATGGTTCTATTAAAAAAGCTTTCTTAATTAGCATTTGGATCTGATTTTCTCATGCACTGACAGGGCAGAGCTCCCAGAAGAACCCCACTGTACCCCATGGTGATGGGCAATACAGGAATAGCTCCTCTCGTGTGAAGCTGGTAAAATCCTCCTGTCCAGGAGGTTCTGCAGCGCTACCATCCACGTGCAGTACTGTGCTGTGGGAGGGCACCGGGCAGCATGTTAGAGTGCCTGTTGGGAGATGCTGGTCCCTGCCTTTCAAAGCAATTTTGCTCTTCTTCCAGGGAAAACCATGTAGGCTCAGTATTATATTAAAAAGTCTTCCACTGATTGGTTTTGTAATATCTTTCTCCCTGAAGGAGATGGTCCAAGCTTCTCGGGACAACACTTTCTCATGAAGTTGCCTATTAAAACTGTCTCTGTAAGGTACTTAATATGGAGCAAAAGCAGAACCAAATACCCTACAATCTTTTAGTTGTGTGTATCTCTGCATTTAATGTTTTTACTTTTGCTTATCACACATCTGCATGCAGTGGTTTTAATGGCAATAGTCTTGAATACTTGGTATGAATTGCATGGTTGGAAAATTGGAACAAATTGCCATTTAAAGTAGTCCTTCATAATTGACAGAAAGTACACTTTTGTGTCTTGTAACCCAGAGGCCAAATTAAGTTCTAGTCATGAGATGACCCAGATGTTTTGAGGCTGTTTACATTTGCTCCTACATTTTCTCAGTGCTGTACAAATGTCAGGTGATGATTTCTGCCGCTAGAAGAAGGAAAAAGGATGAGAATAGCCGGAGTAGCTGCATCATTTCTGTCTGTGTAAAACTGACATGTGAGGAGATGATCAGCACCAAAAAAAGGCATTCAGACATTTGAACATGAGCACTGGAGACACGCTGTGATCTTTGAGCTCGTCTAAACCACTGATCCCAAAACTCCTTCTGGATTATACAGACACTGTGGTCATGGACATTCTGAAAGCAACCAGGGGAGAGTTTCCCCTAAACCTTCTGTGTGTCCACTGACTCTAGATTTTCATGTTGTTTTTCTCTTCTTGCAGAGAGAATTTAATCAATTAATCTTTACCATGTCCCACTCTCCCAGAGCATTTGGTTTCCACTATTTAGTCAATTCAGACCCTGTCTCTTGGGCTTTCTGATATCTGTAGTCTACCAGCATCATAAATTCTAGATTGTTCCCATCCCTTTCATAGCTGATTTTTATTCATAGCTGATTTTTATGTTTTCACCTCTCATACATGATTTCTGACATGTTTTCATCAGAAGGCATACTTAAGTCTCCATCATTCTTCTGCATCCTGTCTGCTGTCTTCTCACATTCTTATTAGCTGGCTTGAAGATAAAATTATCAAACTGTAATGTGACCTTATTCCCTGCTGTTGCCTATTTTTCTTTTCTCCTTTCTTCCCTCTTGACTCTGATTGAAAAACACCATCCAACCTCTGCACTTTATTGCATTTCATCACATCTGCTGACCATTCTTTCATTCACTGTCATGTTACTGCTGCCCTAAGTTCCTCATTTACTACAGTTTTATTTTTCCTATCTTCATTGTACAATCCTTCTCTGGTGTTTCCTACTAAAAACAAACAATCTCGCACTTTAGCCCATTTGCTTCTGTAGAGACCAATTTACCTTCCTGTTCTCCTTTATTCTTATTTACCATGCTGTTTTCAATTCCCTCAATTCCACACTCAGACCTGTTCGTTCTGCCTTGTATCCTTTGCACTCCATCAATTCAAAGCACTCATGCCAAAATTTTTAATGGCCTATTCTTAGCCAAGTCCCACAACCTGTACTCTGTCTTCATCTCTGTGACCTGACAGCTGCCTTCAATACTGCCACCATTCTCTTTTTCTTGAAATATTGCCTTTCCCTGATGATTCAATTTTCTCCTAGTTCTCCTCCAAGCTATTTATTCACTCATTCTTTCTCCACAGGATTCCCTTTTTGATTCCACCCCCAAACAAAACCATCTTTTTACCCTATAATTACACGATGTACATCTCAATGCCATCTGTCTTTCTTCTGTTAAAAAGTCAAATTTCTACCAGCTAGTTTTGTGGCTTAAGGATTTGTAATTACCTAGTGTCCTATGCCCTGCCAGTACCTCCCTGCCACCTTCTTCCACAAGGTTTTGTGTGTGGACCCTCCTTTTGCTCTGTCTCTGCACTAAGGGTTCCTCATCCCTGAGGATGTCCTTACAATGGAAACTGGGAAAACAGCAAAGGGGTGTTAAGCACAAAACCTCAGCTTGTGGATCGTCTGCAATCTGGTGACCAGATCCTTTGGAGGGAAATTTTCAGGTAAGCATCTTTTGGGGAACAAAACTCGCAATTTTTTTTGCTGTTCCCATCTTCCACAGCAGTTTTGGATGGTGCATCTTTGGCATCACTGTACTGCTGTGTATCTACAGCTCTTCTCAGAGGCATTTCTGTCATAGGCTTCCTTGCATTAGACTGTAGCAGGTATGTGCTTGAAAAGTGAGCTCAGTTGGGGTTATTTATAAAATTTGGGATTTTTTTTCCCTTTCTTCTTTTTTCTGTTTTTAGCAGGACAAATTTGACTTACATCATAGCAGAAATATTAAATAAGACATAAAATTATCCTGAGAGAAGAAATCACAGCCTAAACCCTTGAGAAGCCTGTGATTTTATTTGTTCCTTTTTTGAATGACCCCTTGCAGACAAACTCAAGGGTCATTATTGTGGAAACTTTCAGGCAAAAGTGATGTCACCAGAAATCATTTTAATGGAGCCTCATCTTCACATCCTACTGATTTATCTGCTAAGTATGAAGGGAAATCAATAAGCAGAATCATTTTCACAACTTTTAAACATCTACAGTAGCCAAAAAATATGGCCTGGTGCAGAAATGAATCATTGGAAAGAAAAATCACAGCTGTTGATAGGCATGAAAGCATTTCTTTATATTAAGAAGGTGATTTTCATGTCTTGCCTACCAGCTTTTGTTTGCTGTATTTGTACTAAAGGTGAATTTCACATAGGGCCAGCAGGGATAAAAATACTGAGATTTTCCAAATTATAAAAGAGGGAGCTACAGAGGGTGGAAACAAAGCCAGGTAGCCTGGGAGGAATGCAGAGAATTTGTCCAAGCATCCATGGATTAGGTTAGGAAAGTTACGGCTCTTATAGAATTAAATATGGCCAGAGGGAAAAAGAAGAACTTCTATAGGTATATCAGTGATTAACGGAAAAACAGGGAAAATGTAGGCCTGATCCAGAAGCAAACCAGAAAATTTGGTCACCTGGGATAAGGAGAAGGCTGAAGGAGGTTGGGACTAAATGATCTTTGAGGTACGTTCCAACCAAAACCACTCTGTGATTCTATAATTTCAGCTAAATCCATATAGATTAATTAATCACAGAGTCATAGAATAATTTAGGTTGGAAAAGACCTTTCAGATCACTGAGTCCAACCATGTTTGCTTTCTGAAACAGAAGACCTCAACTGGCTTTTTGCTGCTTTTAAATTAGGAACCTCATTCCATAAATTGTGAATGGAAAGAGATAGTTCTGGAATATTAATTCAGGAAACCCAATTTAGGTGCGTTCTCCTTACCATGGGTTATTTAAGGAGAGAAATATGAAGAATTCTTAATGTTAGCTGTGTTTCTCCTTCACCTCCACCTGGCCACTTCAGTGGCATTGCAACTTATTACATATTACAAGAGAGAACTGAAAAACAAAACAGATCATGAATTATCCCATAAACCCATTTAACTCTTAGACAAAGGTGTAAAATATAATTCTGAAACTTTTTATTTGAATGGAAAGTGCTCTATGTCTGCTGCCATTTCTTCCCTCTAAGGCTGATTTCAATGGAGAAATCAGTGGGAGTAATACTCCTGAGAGGCAACAGAGAACAGTGGTTTTCCAGGTGCCTCACAACACTCTGGAAGATGAAATAAGGTATTTTGTGTTTTATGTAAAATGCAAGGTAAATGTTTACTTTCTATGTGGTGCTTCATCTGATTATCTGTAAAGATTAAATTATTGTAGCTTGATTATTTAGTGACCAATATGATCCAAGTTGCAATAAAAATTGAATGTCATTTTGTGGGGACACTTTTTTGATTATCAAAGGGTTATTTAATAATAATTTTAATGTGTTCCTAAAAAATATTTCACCCACAAATCAAGAGACATTTTTTTCAATGTTTTCAGATCATTCACTTGTGGGGTCTTTACCTTACGACACCTCATAGAGGCTGAGCTTAGTTTCTTGTTACTTGACAAAGGTCAAATCTGTCTAAGGTTTCTTAAGTAAGTCACAAAGAGCTGTTTTGTTGTTATAAATATGCAGAAAACATTGAAAGTGTGTGATTTAGCAGCAACATTTGAATGCAGTCACAGACAAATTAATCTAGGGGTGCCAAATAGTGAAGAGCAGTAATTTTGGCCAATTGATTCCCTTGGGTGCCCACTTCTTTTCATCAGTTCATAGGAACTATTCGTCACCTCCCTCATCACAGTTTAAATGAAAAAGAATTAAAAAAAAAGGAAGTTTGATTTGCAGGTAATCACGGATTGAAACTTTGAAGCGATGCTTTGGCTGGGGCATTCTGTGAATGAGCTGTCAGTTTGTCGTCTCATGGAGCCAGAGGGGACGTGGCCCTCTGCGGGTCTGACTGCGAAGGGAGCAATCTTCCACAGTAAAGCCATTAAACCTTTGGGCCAAAAGAACCTAAAGATATCTGCGGTTTGACAGGTAACAGCAAATACGGCCGTGTCAAATTCTGTTGCGCCATAGTTTGATAAAATCATATTTTTAAGTATCACTTTGTTGTGCGCTCTTGAAGCCACGGGTGCATGAATATGCATAAAAAGAATTTCTAATATTGGAAGAGAAAAGCTATGGTTTCAGCAAGCTCAAGTGGGAACTCTTCTCCAAGAGACTTTTTGCTGACAAAAGGGTGTATTTGTGTCATGTCATGCACGTCCCTTCCATTTCTGCAGCTTTTTCCATTCTCTAAGCGCAGAGAATACAAGCTCTGTATTTTACCACCAATTTTACCATCAGGCTCAGCTCCAAGTAGTTTCTTTCCCCTTAGCCACTTGCCAGATTAAAAGCATTCCATGTTTCCTCACAAACACGGACCTCCCCGCCAGCCTCCAGCTGTGACTGCTTACGCTGTGCCGAGGATAAAAACCAGCCTTGCTCCTTCTCTGTCTGCATAAACTCTTTACTTCAATTATGCTCATCTGGCAGATGAAACACCTTCCTAATTCAAAAAAAGAATTTTCACATGAAGGGCACAGCTTCCTCAAGGCTTTCCAAACTAAATTAGTATTCAATTTAAATCTTTCTTCACTTCCTAATCTTTGAAAATCTAATCATATGTTTTTCCTTTCATTGCATTACCACATCAAAACAAAACTTGTTGTAGATACTTATTCTAAATTCACTGTCTTTGCTTACACCAACATTTTCTAAAACAGATATAGTTTCTAGAAACCTCATCTGTACAGTCTTTTCTTTTTCTTTTTTATTTAAATATCTATGCTTTTTTATTTTATTTTTTTTTTTTTTTAGATAAAGAAACCTTTTTCAAATAAACTACCAACCAAAGACAATGTAAATTGGTCTAAGCAGATTGATTTCATCAGGCAATTGTAAAATGCTCTCTGGGTATATTTACAACTGTTACCTCTATCAGCTTCATACAATCTTAATTGTATATTGACTTCTGAAGAAAATTCAGCAAGGTCAAACTCCAGTCAAAACTTTGAAGAGTATTTGAAAATATTAATTCTACTTATCAATTTTAGAAGTATTTGGTAATAATGTCTAATATATGGACTGAGATTCAACCTTGATTTGAGCGATGGTAACCAAGGGCAGGAGGCTGGGGGCACCCCAGCTCCAAAAGCTGCCTCAGGTCATCTGGCTTTTCTAGGCTCTGGGCAAAATGAGAGAGACCTCAGCAGGCACTCCTTGCTTTCCTTCTGTTTTTCTGCTATCTGTGTTGCTGTGGACATGGAATTAACAGCCTGCTTTGAGAGAATGTGTCACTGATCCCTGCATTTCCCATCATCACCAATACTCCTCACAAGTAACAAAGCTGCCTGTGAAATCACAGAAAAATTCTAGGAAAAAAAAAGAAAAAAAAAGTCCTGTAGCTAATGATTGGCCATTTACAGAAGAGTATGGGTTCTGCCCTCAAATAAATGTTTTTACAGGTGTCAAAGGTTCTGCTAATGTGGTAAAGAGAAATAGATGCTTGCTAAAACCTAATGTCCATTTTATTCCTTGCTACAAAAACACATCAGCATTCTTGACAGTGTAGAGTTTTTACATGTACTAGATAAACTTCCTTTCAGCCCTGTCTCGGTTGATTTTTAATGTGCTCAGCCTCAGAGATGGCCCTTCCTAAGTCAGGCTCAGGGTCAGGGAAAGCAGAGCTGCCGTGATCATTAGACATCTCCTAGGATGAAACCCAAAAACAGACAGTGGAGGCTTTTTTGCATCACTACTGCATGTGAGTTGCCAGAGTTTCTTTCATATCCAGCAGAGTGTTTCTGGCAGTGGATTAAGGGATTTTTCTTCCAGCAGTGCCTGTGCTGGGCTGGTGGCAAGGCAGGCCAAGGGGCTTGGACATCACTGGAAAAGCCAGTTCATAATTGTTTAAGTCTGTGACGGTTTGTAGGATTTTAACGGTGAAGCCACCAGGAAGTCTTTCATGAAGGAATTTTTAGGCAGGAGGACATGAGGAAATTCATGATCACAAAGCAAAGGAGAAAGAGAAGATTTTGCAGCTTGCAGCTTTGTTTGAAAGGATGTGAAGAATAAACACATTTTCCCCAGACAGCTGTTTAAAATGTATTAGAGCACCTTGCATTATTTATCTCATTCGGGGTGTCTGAGCTGATTGTGCTGGGTAACTCTTCAAAGCAGGCGAGGAAGGGCTGATTAAACAATGTGTGCCTAACTGCCTTTTTTAACTCAACACCAACTGCACAGGAGAAGTAGACATACAATCATCTCTTCCTCTTTTCACCTCATCATTTATGAGCCACGGTTTACTTCAATTTCCATTTCTATTTCAGGCACTCAGTCTTAAGCAAACACAGCCTATTTTTCTCTTTATTATTTGACTCATGAACTATTTTATGATATTTCAGACTAGATTTGTATCCTGGAAAGCTTGGAAAAATGTTACCATGAAATTTCAAGTCTCATATTTAGTTACAACCCACAAATTTTGGGTCAGATTAACATTTTTTCCTACGTAACAAAGAATGAAACAAATTGCTCCATTCATGCACTTTCTCTGTACGTGCTCAAGGGATGCTCCAATTAAAGAGTGGATTCAGAGAGCTGGTACTTATGGTCTTTATGGGAACCTAGTGAGTTTATGCAGCCTGTAGTTAATGACAAAGGCAAATATAAACCTGAATGAAATTACAAAATGGTTAGAGATCTAGTGACAGCCTTGATAAAAGATAAGTCATAAAAATCAGTATTTTCAATATGAAGTTGCTATTATGTTGTGACTGGAAATCGTTTAGGGACAGATTAAATGGTTTCTAATCGGTCTGAGAACTGGAATTCAGATAAATAAATTCCAAATCCAGGTCCACAGGAGGACCTCCTAGAAGGTAAGGCTTACCATATTCCACTAGCAATGAAGATGAAGTTGAAAAATTGCTGTGTAAGGTAATTGCTAAGGTTTTGTGTGAGGGGCCACCACCAAGACAATCAGCCTACAGATGCAAGATGTGATCAAACCTCTGTTTAAATCAGTGGAACCCTGCTGGTTTACCCTAGTTAAACATTTGGTGGCAGATTTCTTTGATTAATAGATGCAGGGCAAAATTTGTGTGTAGTTTCGGCAATCCGGTGCTACAGGAAGGTTTAAAAGTGATTAAGAGCAAATGACCAAAAGAGAGAGGCTCGTGCCTTTTTCTCCTGCACTCAGTTAAATGGCTCCTAACACATCTGGGAAGAAAGTCAGGGCAGAAGCTGGTTTTGGAAGGGCTTTTAAATTCTAGGTAAGAAAATATGCCAAAGTATAAACAGGGCCACAGTGGTGACGAAACACTGCAGAGTGTGGTGGTTTGGTTCAGCTGAAAAGGAAAGTGAGGCCTCTCCATGCTTGCCTGAGTAAATATTAACAGATACAGAATTGCCTGCAATGGTTTTAGAGAACAGGATATTTAGAATAATTTATTATGAATATATATTGAGAGAAAGAGAGCAACACCATCACTTTTGCTTATCAGCTGGGGTTCTGCCCGATGCGTTTGTTCCAGCCATAAAAATGATCAGGCTGTGTTCCTCTCCTGGCTGGAGCAGATGTGGGGATATGACTGACACTCCTTCCATGCTATTATCACAAACAGATAGCTATCAGAAATTCAATCTCTCCCCAGCCTTGCAATGTGTCTCCAGGCTGTGATGGCACAGACATGAGGCGTATTTTAAGATGCCTGTAGATTCCAGAATGAATGAGAGATTTAATATGGGGAAATGTTCTCTGATAAAAGTGACTTATTTACCATGCCTACTCTGTGTGCTGCGTTCCAAAAGGGGCAGATAAAAAGAAAAAATATATAATAAAAAACCACATAGGGGGATTTATTCATACATGATGTTGTCCATCACCTGTAAAATATTTGTCTCACTACAGGACAGAAAACTAGGAGAAAGGGGTGAAAATAATATATGTCCTGTTAAGCAGAACTTGGATCAAGAAGCAATAATTTATAGAGAGAGCACTAATGTTTGTGAAGATCACCTGTCACCCAATTTATATCAAGGCTGATCAATGAAATCAGGAGCCCTATTAGATAAGATATGAGATGAGAATGCATTGATGCCAGGGGATAGGGAAAGGTTAGCTATTTGATATCTTGGGATGTGCTGCTAAAAACCTTTGCTATTATCACAAATAAGCTGAATTTCTGACTGTAAGGATGGTAACAAAAATGCAACACAGATCACATAATCTTGTTTTCCAGCCAGACCACTTAGCAGTGCACATAAAAATATCACATGAAAAGGAGTCTAATGCCTCAGATCTTTACAAATGTCTGACGAATAACTGAGAGAGAGTAAAAACATGCATAAAACATCATCAATATATGTTGCCTTAAAGAACATATTTATGTATTTTGGACATTTGCATTTTACAGTTTGCCATGAAATATTCTCTTTTCTTGATTTCAGAGGAGAGGCAGGCAGCTGGTGGAGCCACAGATATAAGAATGTTTTCCCTTTGAAATGGCTTTGACTGTTGCCTTCCACAGGGACAGAGATCGGCTGGGAGAGGGAGCAAAGTTTATCTGTGCTCTGTCAGACTGTAGCACAAGGCTGTGTATTCTTGGAATCACTATTCTATAGAGGTACAATGTAAGACATATGCCAGAGATAGGCTTTGGACTGGGCAAAATATTTAAAAATCATTTTTCAGAGTGTGATCTCCCTATTTTTGATTTTTGAGGGTTTTTTGTGAGCCTCAGCGGAATCCTTAACACTTTCATTCTGGGAATGGGGGTGGGGGAAAAGAGTTGATTAAAAAACAGTGGTATTGTCACCATCTCTAAGTCCCAATTGTGAAATTGTATTTTCTCATAGTTATAAATTTAATATATTGCTGAAGAGAGGGGGTAGAATCACCATCCCTGGAAATATTAAGAAAACATGAACTGTGGTTCTTATGGAGATGGTTTTGGTAGTGTTGGGTTTAATTGTTGGATTTGATGGTCTTGGAGATATTTTCCAACCTTAATAATCCTATATTAAAATTATTAAAATATATAATTATATATTATATATAATTATATTGATTATTAAAATTTTATATTTTATAAATTTAAAAGTGGTAAAAAGAAGGTCACATTGCATACTTCTCTTTTTCATGCATTGAAAAGAAAACTTAGACAAGTTAAACTAAAATTTTTGGGAAGAGAGGGGTGAATATTATCATGAGGAAAGAGACCATAACTGTCTGCTTTTAGATTAAATCAAAGAATAGGTTCATAATTTTTCCCTGTGGCAATTTAATTCACGTCTTGCACTGTTCAGGTAGAAGCATATTAATGTCAAATTACAGAAAGCTAGTCATTGTAATGCAGTGAATAACTAATTCCATGGTTAAAATGTATCAGTGGTTCTCAGTCGAGGATAAATGACGTTGCCTTTTCTATGCACAAGGAAAAATCCCCTGTGCAGTCAGGAAACTGATGGATGTTAAAGATACTCTGTCTTCTCAGAGCTCAAATCCTCTTCTGAATTGCTCATGCCCACTGCTTCTGCCAGCCAGGCCTGTTAAAAAAACAATTAAAAAAACTCTCAAAGGACCAGCACTGTTTCTCCATGTCATGCTGGCTTTTGTGTTAATTTGTCAGGGCTCTGTCCATATTGCTTTCACCAATTTCCCTCAAAATGGTAAAATGTAGCAAAATTTAGGAGAATGGTCCCATACTTTAGTGACTGTGGGATTGACCAAACCCCAGCCAGATCCTGGGGTCTGCACAGATCCACAGAATGAGGGGGAGTAGAGCATTTAAAAGGATTGAGAGAACTGAATTGCACAAGTTCACGGTCACTTTAAAAAAAGATAAAATTCCTAAAATCAGCTCCTGGGATGCAGTTTCCCGCTCTTCTCCAATACTGGGAATCAGTGCATTGTGCTGAGTAACAGTGAGGCTCACAAAGACTACAAAAACCAAAATCTTTCCTCTGCTTTCTCTGCAAGACAATTGTGTTTGACTCTGAAGGATAAGGGGAGGACGGCAGCAAGAGGAAGCCAGCAAATTGATTTTGCCTCCCGCAGGTCACTCACATGTTATTAAGCATTAAGCACAGCCCTTCAGAGCACCAAAGCAGCTGTTCCAGTCACCAAAGACATCTTTCCAAGGAGGTGTCAATCTTGAAAAAGTTCTAGCCCTCGGGACCCATGAATATTTTGTTCTTTCTCTCATACCTGCAATTATAAGGAGCTGTATGCATGTGTATTTTTAATCCCTGTGAGCTAATGGATGCTTTTACTTCTTGTTCTGAATCTCAATAGCCAGAAGGGCTCTGTTCCTTCACCTCACTGTCTTCTTGATCGTTCCCCAGAAGTTCTGACTGGACCACACACTTGGAGAAACCGAAGAGTTGTGAGCAGGGTGCTTTGGCTGTACAGAAGCACTGCACAACAATTTTTCTGGGCTACCTTAAAACCGTGACATCTGGGCAAGATATGTTATTAACAGTGAAATGAAATCCAAAGCCAGTGGCAAATTTTCTATTTCTCATCAGTCCACTTTCCCCATATTTATTTTCCCTTCATTCCATTCTTTCACTTTCTGAAGGTGTTTTGAAGGATATCTGGTCTTGGATAATCCCCAATATTGCTCAGCTGGCTTTGTGGGTACATACAAATGCAGGAGCAAAATAGCTTTGGAAAGTTTCCTCTGCCATGAAAAATTCAAATAAGGGACTTGTCAATTACTAAAAATGATTAAATATTTTTTTCTTAACAATTAGGCTTTAAGAGAAAAGACGCTGAAGAATTATCCTACTACTGGAAATGGAGACAAAACCCTTCCTTAAATAGTACAACTACAGCAGATATTTCCATCTGTTCTGCTATGGAAAAGAAACTTGTTCAGGAGTGGAGGATTTGCTGCTTTTCAGGAAAAGATCAGGTAAGGTCACAAAAATGTCTCGGAGGCTAATCTCATGGGCTGCTTTATTTATTCCTCCCTAGCAGTGGTAGGTCAAACCTTCTTAGTTTAAAAGTCAGAAGTGTAGGGTAAGGTTTCTCCCTTTGTTTTGACTTCCACCTCCACAAATTAAGCTGGGGTTTGAAAATCAGTCTGTTTCCTTCCTCCATTAAAGATCCTTCCACAGGAGTCTGGCTGCCTTTTTTCTGTTCTCCAGGCAGAAATACAAGTAAAATATTACAGATCTAAGAGCGAACAATAATTCCCTCCCTTGCTGAGAGGACTCCCAGGACCTGTCGCTCATACAGGCTCCCTGATATCTGTCAGACTCTCCAACAGCTAAAGCAGCTCTCCATCATTTTTGTCTTTATTCACTCAAACTGTAAAAACCTCACAAAGAGAATTTTTCTTACCCTGTTTGGAGTTGCAATTTTTAATTAGTGTTATAAGCAGTTCCCAAAGATACCTTTACACATCTTGGGCACTGCACAGATATTTCCAGCTCTAATGCATTCTGCTTTACTATATGGTAGTCCAAATTCTCTATTAAATTTCTTGTCGCTTCTCCTGTCATATTATTCTGCAGAAGTTCCTGTTTAAATTCAGCATGACTATTCCCAGAAAATGGTAGTGCTCAGCATGAGTAAAGACCAGCAAACTTTGACAATAGTAATTAGAGCACTCCATTTACTGCTGCAATTTCAAGAAACCTGTCTGCATTTCATGGACGCTGCTGTGCTGTGCCATTTTTTGGATCCTGCTTTCAGTAGGCTTCGGTAACTCCAAGACAGCCTTCATTTCTCTGCTTAGAAATAATGGCGAAGTTGCCTACCACAAGAAAATCAAGACGCTCTTTCCCATGGAATAAAGATGTGGTATCCATCCATTGTGCATGGAAGATGGACTGGAGTGTAAGTATGAAAAAGAAGTGAAAATTGTGAGAATTGTCTTCTTTCTGTTTTATATGACTTGAAATCCAACCCTGCACTTTGAAAGTCCAATGAATTCAACAGACATGGCCACACTGTGGGGACTTTCATGTCCTTTTTTTTGCTCAGTTGGTGAAAACATTTCTGTCAAAAGAACTTTTCCATAAAAAATATAGTTGCTACCCAAAGAAAATTAGTTTTTATTTTATTTTATTTTATTTTTAATTAGCTTTTTAGTCCCAGCCCTCAGGGACTGTAGTCTGGACTTTATTCACCATCCATCTCCAATGTCCCATTGCAATGATTGAGAACAGCACCAGTAACAATGATAGTGATAACATTTTAATTTTGTCTGATGGGATGTGTTTTTCCCCCAGAAACTTCATTGTTTCATGTCAAATGTATCTATCTTTTGGTTGCTAATGTAACTGTATTGAATAAATATAATGTTGGCAGTTTATGTTTCTTCAAGTTCTGTTTAAATTGATTTATTAAAAGAACCAATATTATTTTACTGTGTTTTACCTTCTGGTACAATGTCCCATGATATCCTATTGAACATTACAGCCTTAAGTATGCATCACTTAATGCAAATATTGCTCCTTAGGGTGATAGGCACATTTTTAAGAAAGATATGGCAAAAAGAAACCTGCTTTCTAGAGCTATTACATTGCATTTTCTCAAGAAATAGAACGCAATGAAATTGGGTTTTTTTCCATAAATTCAAAGTGTGTTTTTTAAAAGTCCTAACAACTCTGCAGAAAGTGGAGATTTTTTAATTTATTTTTATAATAAAAATCAGACTTTAAAAACACACAAACATGCTCACACACAGTCAGAAGTCTTATTCTGAGCAAAGATATTTTTTCATTCTCCTGCTGCACTCAGCATTATTGCCCTTATGTACCCTTTGTCCCTCCTGGCTTGAATCAGGGTGAATATTGTCCATCCATGCCCAGAACTTTCTGATTCTTGGGCAAATCTTCATGCTTGACCCAACTTGCCCATCTTTCAGCAAATTCTCCCCTTGATGGAAAGGGCCATGTTTTGGGGAATGATTGGGAGTTAATACAAGAGCTTCATCTGAGCTTTAAAAGGTGACCTTGCCACCTGCAAAGTGAAACACTGGGGCTAAAAATAAGTATTCTGTGGAAGTTTGTTATTTATATTTTTAAAATTACTTTTTTTTTTTTTTAAATTCTGGGCCAAGATTTTCATAGATCATCAAACTTTTGAATTGCCGTGTGCAAATAAAACATTACATTCACTCCTCTAGAAAATAACCAACATCCACTGGACATCTTTAGCACTTTACTTGTGTTAGGCTCTGCAAACTGAAACACATATATTTTATACCTGGCTGTCTGGTCAAACATAAAGCAAATCACTAAATCTACAAACACCAATACAGGCACATTCCCCAGCCTCTTCTGGGTTTAAAAAGAAATAATAAAATAAAAAATAAGTTCTGGTGCAGGGAGTCCTGTCTAACAAGAAATCAGAATTCCCAGGTGGTGCAATCCAGCAGCCACTGACCCGTGTGAAGTCTCAGGGTGAGGGGTTTGAAGAGGGACAAAAAATGTAGTAGGTTAGCATTGCAAAGCAGATACCTTAAAGCAATTCAAACTGATAAATGCATTGTTTGTCCTTCATGTAACAGAAAGTGTCCAGTCTTACTCCATAATTTCTCATTTTCATTTACATTATTCACTTTCTGTGCAAAAATTATACCCTTTTTAAAAGTGGTAGGTTTGCAGTTGTTCAATTCAAATTTAGACACATTAAAAATGGAGAACCACTTCAACATTTTTCTTTTCTCAGAATGAGCTTCAAAATTTCTGAGAAATTTGCAGGGCAGACTGCTTTTTGTAAACAAAGTTATTAAAAGCTAAATAAGAGCCCTATATTGAAATCTGGCTGAACTGGAAAGAATTTATGCTTGTAATTTATTATGAAGACTGCAACATGGCTCTGTAGGGGAACAAAAAGAAAGAAAAAGGGTAAAAGAACATCATCCCAAAATCTTATCGGATAAGCTGAAAATAACAGCTTTGCCATCAGGTTAGGCAAGTAAGAAGGTTAAATATCACAACAGGAAAAAACTGTCCAAGCTACCAGACAATTTTAGCTGAGAGTCTTTAGGAAATATTTATAAAGGATATGTCAAGTAAAAATGACTTCTTCACAAAGGATGTAGGGCAGAGAAAACAATGGAGGAAACGGAAGGGAAGGGAAGGGAAGGGAAGGGAAGGGANCTCTCATTAGCTCCCTTCAGGAAGTAGGAGGTGTTAGGGAGGAGGGGAAATCACTTTGATGCATAGACAGGAAAATCAAATGTGCTTTCTCTCCTCACACCAGCTTACTAAAATGTCATTATATTGTCCTATCTTTTTCAGCCAAGATTCTCAAGCCTGACAGCAAGGTAACAAGAAGACATGGATTGGAAAAGATCCCTTGGCGTGAGACAGAAATAAATGACCCAGGGGAAAGGGGTAAGGGTGAATTAGTTGCATTTTTCAGCTTCTGAACTCAACCAAAATTATACTAATGCAAGCAAGGAAAATATAAAAGGGGGAAATAAAGGAATAATATTAGTCCTCAGAAAGTAACACTTTGGAAGAGACATTTCTGTTGGAAAAGCTGTTTCCATATAATGGACTATACAGATAATATAATTACCTATATTGCAGCTAAGGAGAGAGTTTTAATTTTAAATAAAAATGGATAACACATGTACATCTTTAATTAGTAGGTTCTTGCCAGGTGAAGACCAATGCCAGGTGATTTTTTAAAGAGTTCAACTGTATGATAGGGAATTAAAAAAAAAAAAAAAAGCTTTAAAGCTTTTGTTCTGTTCTGAGGAGTCTGAAGTATATTGCAAACATTATTAAAAGTTTTACAAGCACGGGAGATGTCCCATGTTTGTCAGAAATGCTGACATGAGTGGTGCAGAGCCTCGGTGTCTAAATGCTGAAGTATCACCATATCCAAGCTGACACATCAAAATAGAATCAATGATAAAATGCCAAAGGAAAAGTTTCCAGTGAAAATATTTGAATATTTCAGTGTGGCTGCAGTGAAGTCAGTTGGCACAACCTCAGGAAATCCCTCTCTGAAATGACATACTGACCAAAAGCACTTAGAGGGTCCTTAATGTGCATATTTTATGAAAGACAACATTATAAAAACCTGAATAAATTACCATGAATAATCCTTAATAATATATTAAAAATAATAGTGAATCTTTGGAATACATTTTCTTTACAGTTGGCAAGCAAAGCCTACACAAAACCATTACAAAAAGCTTCTGGCACTGTGCAGTGTTCCTGTGAGCTAATTACTGAAATATTACCATTTAGATTAAATTTCAGAGTTTCTTCACATCTATCATGTACTCCTCTTGCCCCTCAGGAGGTTTTTGTCCCACCCATATACTGTGTTCCTCTGCATGAGAATGCAATGGGTGTGTGCATTCAGAGGAGTAAAAATTTACTTTATTCCTGTATTTATAGCCAGTGAGAATGATGGTTCTTTCCACAGAAGTTTGAAATCCGCTGACATCATGCAGTGTTTGGAATTCATGGTATTCAGGGACTAGAAAATTCAATATCTTTGGCTACTGACATAAGAACAATTCAACAACATGCAAGCAGCCATGTTCAGCTCAGCGAAGGCAAAGCAGCCTGACAAGAAAATCATTACAATCTCCTGTAATCAGGCAGGTGGATACAGTTTTGTTGGCATCTGGTGAAAGGCTCTTCAGGAGAGGCTGTAGTCCCTTCTTCAGGGCATTTGTTCAGCAGTCTGTCAGATGAGATCGCACTGCAGCAGAATCCCAGACTGGTCCATTTTGGACCTCCAGCTGCAACTCACAGATGTAATAAAGAGGAGAAAATATTCTGCAGTGAAGCAGCCAGAGGCCCTAATGAAATGTGGCACATTAATTTCTGAGCTACAAAATTATATAATCCCAGCGGATTTGCATTTCAGATTCAAGGATCATAACGAGGATGAGCCAGTCTCTTCTGCGAAAACTCTGTTTACTCCACATATTGCTTGTGGCTGGGTTTTGCCTCATGTAATGATCTCTGGGAGCAACTTTTCTTACTTAAAAAACCGTGGCTCATGAATTATTGTGTGCATTTGTCCAAAGATGTCCGAGAAATGTCAGCCTTGTTGCTTTATGAGACAGGACAAAGAGCTGATAGACAGATGGATGGATAAACAGATAGGCAGACAGACAGGTAGATATGCAGAGTCCAAGCTTGATCTGACAAAAAGCCCTAGAAGAAAATACAAGTAATTCATGCCTTGTCTTGTCCTTAAACCAATCAGTGATTGTCGGGAATAATTTCAATAACATTTTCTCAAGAATTAAATTCAGATGCCTCTGATTAAAAGCTCCCAGCAGCTTAAGCTGAGTGTATCCACATCCTATTTGTGATACTGTCATCATCTGTCAACCGCCTCGCTTCACACAGGGTTTATTCCAATGCCGGACACACAGTCAGGAGAGAAGTGATTAATTCCCATATGAGACTGTAGGTCCAGTGAACGTGAATGATATTGCCAGGAATCAGATCAATTTCGTGTCTCCCAAAGACCCCAGCAGCCTTGGAGCATTTAGATGGGTAAGGGCTCAGTTTTCAGCACCAAAAAGTGCAGGCAGCACTTTCGTCTTTACATGAGCCACGAAATTGTCCCAGACCTTCTGACATGCAGGTAATCCAATTTCTTCTGTCATGGGGCCAAACTCAGTGCCTTTCTGAAGCAGAGAAGGAGAATCAAATTCCTCTTGTCTGAGCTGGTTCTCACTGCACTGAGAGTGGCAGGTTTTCCTCAGGCAGTATAATTTCCATATTTACTTGTCTTTTGTTACTGGTTTGCAGTGGATTACTGTGATAGGAACATAAGTATTCCACAAAAGCAGCAATTTCATGAAGGATGTGACAGTCAGGCAATGTTTCAGGCTGACATATTGAATTACTCAGATTACATATTTACAATTGTTTCGACTTAGTGTTTTTCCAATACCAACATGAGGCAGGATGTGCAATTGTGTGCAAAACCTTGGGCAGATATATCAGTATTCAGATATTGTGTCATTCACCAACACGTTCTTTGCAGTTTGACTTGGTTACAAGACTTCAAACTTATTTTGAAAGCTTCTCAAAATGGTTCTTGTTTTTCTAGGTATTAGACTGGAAATATAATCCAGGCATTAAAAGCAGTCTACAGTGCGTGGTAATGAAAGCAGAATTATTCTGTTGAGATAATGAGGTTGTTTTGTCAGAAATTATAGCATAGGGAAAAGGGAAGACACCTTTCTCTATCTTTGGACTATACTCTATGATGAAATAAATACAAAATTCCTTGCAAATTTCCAGAAAGGATGATTTATGTAGCAACTTACATTCCTTAATATTTCAATTTTAAGTGTGGCTCTTTGATTTTACTCTTCCTTCTCTGCACAAATATTGGGTCTCCAATGCTCAGTTAAAACAGTGGGACAAGTTCTTGTCATTTAGCAAGAATTAATCTTCCTTTGTCTCCATTTTTTCCTCATTTTAACCTCCTAGCCAAGTTCAGATTTTTCATTTTATTTGTTTTGACTTATATTAGAAAGCAAAGTAGATATATAAGAAATCAACCCCTTAATAAGGGCCTCCTTTACACAGAGTAATAAGGATTTGGCATTCTTTCTGTAACTCATCTCAGGTAATATTGACAGTTTTTCAATACAGAGGAAAACTTGGGAAATGATAGTATATATCAAGTGATTGTCAGTCAAAAATGAAAATAAGAATTTATAAGTACACATACATTAGAAATCTAGCATGTCTATACATTCTTTTTGTGCCAAGCCTTGATTTATAATGAAGGACATGACACGTGATAAAGGCAAATGTCTATATATATACATATATATATATATATATATATATATATCTGTCTCTTGATCTATTGATAGATATGACATATGAGATCAGAGGTTCCTTCTTGGCTGTTATCTAAAAAAGTCCAAAAAAAGTGGACCAAAAGTACATTAATCATTCATGGTCAGGTACAGATAGACATGCTGTGAAACACTTTGATCTTTTCCCTAAAAATAATGTTCAGATATCTTCTAGCCTGTTTGACCCCTGCAAAATCTCCTCAGATACTAGCAAGGATTAGTCTTTGTCTATTTTGGATTTAAATTCATGACATTCAATATTATAATATTATCCACTGACATCGCTGTGTGAAATATTTGCTTATTAATTATGAATGGAAACATGACACCCGTGAAGTCACTGGTAAAATGCCAAAAGCCAAGATTAAAGTGCAGGAACAAGTGCTAATGCTTGGAATGGAGACTGGATCTTGATGCACATGTCTGCAACTCAGACGAGGAGTTTGAAAATTTCAATAAGGATAAAAACACCTTGAAATTATAAAATTAAAATTATCTTTTCTTCTACAGATGTAAGCCCAAGGGAAAAAGAACAAGTGAAGGTCTCGATGTTTAGTGTTCAATGCCAACTGGTTTTATTAAAGCCACTTGGCATCAGAGATATTAAAATCTAATGCATGGCACTGCTCATTTTCAAACTATTTAGCAGAACCACCCACGGACTCTTAACATAAATAGTAATTACTTTCTCTGTCATTTAATAGATGGAAAAGTTGAAATATAAAGAAAATGAGATCCAGAGATGAATCTTTCTAAGGGAAAAGCACAAGAAAAATGTGAAACACAACTGTTCTCTCCTGTTAAAAAATAAAACTGCATGAAAATTTGCATCGTGTGTTTTGGTGGGCTCAGGACATTATTTCAGATGAAAAGAAGGGAGTGGATGCCTTGTCCTGGCTCAGACACAGCAGCAGTTGGGCAGCTTTGTCTCACTTGTTCCAGTTTTAAGCACTGGATACACACACAAACATTCCATTCCCAACAGAACGAACAAGTTTAGGTTGAAGTATTAAGAAATATGTTTTTATCAAAAATTTGTACTGTAGATACCTCAAGATGGGCAAATCCTGATGACAATGCCCTCTAAATTAAAGAATTTTTACAACTGTGCAGTTAGAAAAGACCTCTGTTGGCAATATGTATTGATTTCAAAGCTCCATTTGCAAGAAGATGAATCCAAAAGAATGCCAAAAAGTACCATATTTTCTAGAGATAATGGAGAATGTTCTTTGACTAAAATTATTTTTTTGCTGCTCTGTCACTACTCCTTTATGTATATGCCTCATGGCGCCTATTGTCAAGCTAATATGGACATTCAACATTTCATTCCTTAATGTAATTTTTTAAATAAGATCGTTTATTTTTATTACTGATCATTCAAGTGGAATTTATAGGTTATATTCCCCTTGCCATCCCCAAACACTGTTATCCCCCAAAGGTAAAAAAATCTTGAAACGGGTATAAAAATTGAATTATATCAATATGTTTTTATTCTGCTCCAGCTCTTTTCTTGCTGTCCTACAATTAAAATTCTATGTGAAATATACCATTGAAGAAATAAATCTTACAGTGTTTAATCAGAGAAGATTCAGAGAAATAAATCGCTAAGGAAACAGTGAAACATCTTCTTGTAATGAATGCATGAAGGAAAAGGTAAATCCTCAGATGAATGGATAGTTCTGTGGAAATGTTTTTCTTATTTTAACATGCAAAGAATTAATTTTCATGTCATAGGCCTGACTCTGCCTGGGCAGGCTCTGCACATGGGCTGGGGCTGCCCAAGGGAGCTGGAAAACTGGAGGGAAAAGAAATATCTGAGGCCATGGGGTGCTCAGAGGGCAGGAGCTCTTGGGAGCCTTGTTCAGGGCTGAGACTGTGGCATTGACAATGGGCACACAAAGATGATGTGGGACTTCCTCAGGCCCTGTGCAGAAAAGCTCTCGAGCATCATCAACCTGTGGACACCTGAGCGATGTTATTGAACTCTGTGGATTTTCCTTCAGCTTTGTTCAGAACTGCTGCAGGTTGGAACTGAGCTTGCACTGAAACCCTCGCAACTCTGAGATTTTCATCATGCAAATGGCAAAGCAGATGATCAGAAAAGGCTGGAAAAGGAGTGCTGGAGCTGGGCAGCAGCTGCAGAGGATAACGTTCCTGTTCCTGCCTTCCTGCAGGACTGGAGGAGCAGGGAGCCGTGGGTCTGCGTGTGCAGTTCTAGGACAGATGCACAGCCAGTAGAGTCACACTGTAAAACCAAAACCAGCAAATAAAGTCCCTGCCTTTTAGAAGAGGAATGAGTGAGGAAAGACCTTCAGGAAATAACTTCTGACCTTGGTCTATTAGTCTGACTTTGAGTCATTACTCTGAAAGAGTAATTAAAAGCATGACTGTAAAAGACAAATACAAGAAAAAGCAACAGACTGTACAGCAAGGGGTATATAACGAGTGAACCAAAATCTTTCTCAGGATGCTACCTGTCTGACAGAAATGCAGCAAGTCACATCTGAATTTCATGGGACATTTGATGTGATCCTACACAGTAAGTTATAAATGGGAGTTAGTTTAAAAACAAAAGGAACACAAAAAATAGCAAAAGATGAGGTGTCTAATGAAAAGCATCAGATGGGAGGAAATGTTGAAAATTAATTTGCCAAGGACTGGTTCCACGATGAGCTGGTTATACTTTGCCTTTCCTTAACCTGCATTTACTTCATCAGCACAATAACCTGAGCCTGGGGTCTGCTGATGGCACAAAGGGGGCAGACGTTGCCAATACTGATAAAGTCACTGCGCTGCCCTGACGGCACGGCCCTAGGGGTGACAGCAGGGATCTGGGGAGTGACGGGCACGTGGAGTTCAGCAGCATGCATTTCTGTTCCCAGATGGATCCTATCCATTGGAAATGACAAAAGTGATGAAGATCTGGGAACAGTAGCTTGAGGAAAGTCTGAAGGACTGGCAGATTATGGGATATAAACCTCAACACCATCAGCCATGAAAGTGTCACCTGCCAGGTGGTGGAGGGACAGAGAAGCTTGGCTGGTTAGTCCTCTGTAAGACAGGCTGAGAGTACAGGTGAGTTTTCACAGGAAATTGTATAGGTGGTGAAGGGACAGAGAAGCTTCCTGAGTTTTCACAGGAAATTGTATTGAAAAAGGTATTAGGGTGATCTGAGGGATAGGATCTGAAAATGGGAATGCCTCCTTCCACTTCTTTATCTTAGGAAAATTCAGATGGAAAGAGGATGGGATTATTGTCCACAGGAAAAAAAAAACCTAACATAAGCATTAGGATCAGGGGAACACCCAACCCTATTAATCTAAAAACATCATGAAGGTAAATGAAAAAAATATATTATTCTAATGATATTTATTCAGGAAATGGGTAAAAAAAATACTTAAAGATCAAAGCAGCAAGACTGTCACAGCCTTCCTATTTGAATAAAGGTGTAAATAAGCTCTACTTCTAAAAGACTTCCTGAGCTGTTTGTTAAAAGGATTGCATCATGTCTAGATTTAGGAATTGAAGAATTCAGTGTTAGTCCTGTGTTTCTCAGGAAGGAACTGTGAGATAGACTGAGTGAGACGTGCTACAATCCACCTTCTTATCAGACCTCTGGTTTGTTGCAATATTTTAAGGCCACGTGGTTTTCCAGAAGGATGTCACTGCTGGAGGAACATCCCAGAAAAATGCAAAACAAACTAGTAGCTGGAAAATGCCAAGAATAATTTGTTTAATTTTTAAAAAATGGCTGAAGCAAAGAAAGACATTTTGCCTATGAATTACATATTATTCAGATGTGTCCTGGCACAAACCCATAGGGATTTTCTTTAGAGAGGAATTTGTTACTGAAATAAATGGAAAATTTGCATCTGGGCTTTTTTTGTTTGTTTTGTTTTGCTTTTTGTTGGTTTGGTTGGTTGGTTGGTTGGGTTTTTATCGTGTTTTAGGCATTTTCTGTTGTGTATGGCAAGCCAAAGAATATAATCTATTGTTTATATATAACAAAATGTGTCAACAATAAGAGTGAAATATTTCACAAGTTTATTTAAGTAACTGAATATAATCATGACTTACATTAGACATGTTTCAATTATAAGCCTAATTGATATTAAATAGTAATTGAAGATCCATGTAGACACAAGAACCTACTCTACCCTGTGTAGAGGTAGACATGACTGGTAACTGGAATATTCATGACTTTGATTTTTGCCTTTTTTTTTTCCTATAATTACAAGTTTACACAATTTATAGGACATCTGTTTATACACACAACATGACATTGCCAAGCAGTTTGGAGTCGAGAGGCAGCTGAATATCTGGGTGGTGTTTTAGAAATTGATGTACCCTGAGTTCAAAGAGGTGACTTAATTTCTTCTCTATTTTTCCTCTTTTTATTAGAATGAGTGATAATCATATGGCCATGAAGGAAATTAAGGTATTATTTACTCTCTTAGTTGACCTAATGAAGAGTGGTGCAAAATAACCAGCATTTCTATTTTCCTCAGATTTATTCCAGATGTTCACTTCTGTTTGGTTTTTTTGTCTCCCAAGCATCAGCAAAACCTCTCAATCTGACAGAGCTGTTCTCTAAATATTTTGTGGTTGTTCTGTTGCCTAGGGAATTGGGCAAGAAAGAGATGCCAAATAATTTTTTTTCCAATAAAAGAACTCATCTTCAAGTCATAAAGTTCGCTGTTGCAAAATCTACTGTCTGGAATTTTGCGGATTGAAATTTACTGTCCCAGGAAAGAAACACTTCCATGCTGCAACTTGTGCTATCACAAATATTGTTACTAACAATAATCAGAAAATAAGTAAGCAAATACCACTACAAGAATAAAGGAAGAACCAAAATCAAATACTGCACGTAGAGAAATACAAAAGTTTAAAACAAGCAGTTTCATAGCAGCTTTCATCTGATATAAAAAGTTAGAACTAGTAGTATTTAGGAATAAAAAGTACAACTTATTTGAAGTTTTAGCATTGTAAATTATTGCAGAAGAAGTTCAGATGAATTCTGAATCTGGCAGCTGTAGTAGAACTCTTGACATCTTTTCCCTTTATATTTAGACTATATGTTAAAGTTTATAGAAAGAGACGGAATGAAAAATAAAGAAAATCTATGCTAAAACCTTATATAACTGGCCTTAAAGATTTTTCATTCTTTCAATATTAAATTTCTTTCTCAATGAAAATGATCTGGACCCCTGGGAAATTAAAAAGTCCTATTTCTGAGGCGTTTGTAATGCGTTCTGATGTTAGACTGATAGAGTGAATGAGACAATGTTTTACAAGTAGGTAATCAACTGCTGACTTCAAGATTCCAAGATCTGTTTTTATTCACAGATTTTCTGTGCTGTGGAAGCCATATTTTCACCAAAGGAAATTTTTGTAGCTTTGTATTTTCAGCCTTGGTCTCTCTTGTTTCCCACGCTGTACAATACAACTGTTGCCCTTCCTCCAGTTATTTGCTGACATTCAGCTGCTCTTTGGGCTGTGTCACTGCAGGATGAGTAAAGCCTTCACTGGAACATTTCCTGGAGGATTTGTTGCTCCGTACATCTTTGGTTGGAGCAGCATCCCTGTCAACAGTGAATTAGAGCAGATATTTTGCCTCACCTTGGCAATTCCAAATCTTTAATGCTTTACTGTGTTCAAATTTCCCTATTTTAACACCTGACATTAATCTTGGATCAATAAAAGGGGCAGTTTTCCCCACTGGTTTTCTCTTAATCATTGATCTTTTGTTCATAAACGCACAACTTTTGCTCCTGCAGGATCTACAGGGTGCCATTGCTCAGTTTGACATTCAGAACTGAGGCAATTTGGTCCCTGAGTTAAGAAAACAATTAAGTATGTACTTAAGCTTAATTGACTGAGTGAAAACAAAGTGACTGCTGCATTTTATTGAATAGTGAAGCTTAAACACGTCAATGTTCTCTTGGGGTGCAGCTCTGGTTACACTCTTGGTGTATCACTCTTGATATATTTATTTCCAGTATTGCTGGAAATAAAGTTTTCATGCACACGTTTTTGCCATAAGTGATGGCTTAAAAACACTGTGGAAAATTCACTAATCTGACACACAGGTTGTGCCTTAATTGTCAGCAAAATTTAAATGAAATAGGAGTTTCCCCCAGAGTTTTTTCAATGCAGAGTCTGCCTCTGCCTTGTGCTCATCAAGAGAGAGAGCTAACAGCAGAATTTCACAGTCTGGACTATGCAAAGAGCAAGGCGATAATGGGAAAAATTAGCTCTCTGTTTGGTAAGTCATTACCACTAATGAATATGCAAGTACAGATTTTCTGATTTTCAAAAAAGACTTTTCGCATCACCTGAGATGAAAGGGCCAAATCTCACATTAGAGATACTACTCCAATTTTGCTGCTAATAATGGAAAAAGCAACTGAATATCCAGGTTCAGCAAAAACATGAAAATAGTCTGTTAATGAGTAATTTCTTTTAACGGTGTGTTTATACTAAATAGCTTGGAATAGTGATAATTATAATTTGCACCTGTATTTCAGTTTTCATCTGAGTTCAGCATCCTTCACAAACATTATAACAACTCTTTTTAAAGAGTAGCTCAGCTTCACAGCACCCAGTGCAGCTGACAGGATGCAGGGAGCAGGTGGAGAACAGGGAGCAGGGAACTGGGAGTGACTTGGTGACATTCCCGGGCAGATCAGCGAATCCTCACTCGCACGAGCATTCCTCACTGACAGCAAGCGCAGAATCCTCGTAACAACAATTCACAAAGTGTCCTAGAAACATTTTAAAATTATCCTGAAGCAAGGATGGCTTTGAGTGAGGATTTTGAATGCCTTTTCTTTCCCAGCATTTATTTAGCAGGGGAAGTAAAAATCTGACAGGCACAAGTGGAATTTGAACACACATTGATTTGCTGATATGTGGGCACCTGATTGCCTTTGAACCTTAGGAACCAGACAAAATCAAAATAATTCAGCAGACATCTGCTTCAGCAAGGTCAGTCAGGACACTTCACTTTAAAGTACTGGGAAAACTTGATCAGCTGTAATTCCTACTTCCAAACCTTTCCCAGCTGGAATTTTATGGAGATTGACATTTAAAAAAAAAAAAATTCTTACAGTGTGTTAAATAGCATCTGACAAAAATAGAAGCTTACTAATCTAATGTAACAGACTCATTAATGAAGAATCACTAATTGCTCTCATTTCACATTAATTACTGTAAGATATATAGACTAATGACCTTTGATTACTAAGTCTTTGTGGAGGAAGCTGAAACCTTATTAACTTTCCTCCTCCTTCCCACTCAAATTAAAAGAAATTAACATAGTTCTGAATCCAACCAACTTTTTCACAGGGATTTTTAGAAAACACCTTCCTGTTTGCTCTCTTCAGCTAAAGATCCACATTCATGAAGGACACACTCCTTTTTCATCTATGTCCTCTCAAATCTTCCTGAAAAGGTAATTTTCCCCCTTGCGTTTTCTGTATGTCAGAGGAACTTATCCAAAGTCAATAATGAAAATATTTGTGAATGTTTCTTTTCATAACTATTTTTAAGACTCTTTTCATTGTAGTGTGCCTCAAAAAATCCATCATACTTTTGGAATAATTTTTTTTTCTCCTGCCAGTGCCTGCCTATATTCTTCCCTCATCTGTTAAAACTGCCTTGAATTTATATACCAAGGTCCTCTTTGAAATTTTACCTTCTCCTACATGCAGATCTTGTATTCATTGCTCATTTTTCCATTGTTGACAGCCAAAAAAGGCTATAGATCAGTTCAGTTATTAATTCAGTACAGATCTGAAAGCGAATCACTAAATATTGCATTTTTAATGGTATAAAGCCTGACATCTTTAGGCTGATTAAGTCTTAAATCTTTTTGGTTCTTATCACCTCTTCACTGCTGTGTCTTGGACACCCAGCAGCTGCAGGAGAGCAGGTGTCTAATGACACTGGGGATGACTTTGGACTTCATTCTCACGGAGGTTTATGTCCTTCCTGTGCCTTCTGGTACCTAAACCTGCATTAAAAACCTCAGTCAGTATTTTTTTATAGACATATACACTTGTACAACAATAACATAAAGCTGCAGTGCTGAAGATCATGGAAATGTGACAGCTAACATCACTGTAGAAAGGAAAAAAAAAAACCAATGCCTTTATCCACATGTGCAGAGTACTTTCATATTTGTTCAGACTCGAGTGATTAAAAAAACCTTCTCTCAATTCTGTCTGTGACCTTTCAACATATGTCTAGCATCCATTTTACTGGTGTAGTAAAGTGAAGGTAACTCAGTCTTTTGGCAGAAATTAAATTTAACAGTCGCTTTATTACTGTTGTTTTTAGGTGGGGAAGGTCTCTCTTGAAAGTTTTAAGACATTCTGCAAATAGTCCCAACATGCAGCTCAGATAAACAAAGCGTGCTCATTCCTGAAGGGAAAAACAAGTGCAAGGATTGTTTCTGGCAGCATCATCCCAACCGTGCTGCAAAGGCTGCTCCACCCCGGGTTAGTGCCGAGGATGTTCAGAGGAAGCATGGAAGGGAGGCCAGAGAGAGGGATTATGCTTCTATTGTTAGCAAGCAGCATTTCCAGGTGCCATTAAAAATATTTCTTTTTCTTGTTTGGTTTTGGTTTTGGTTTTTTTAAATTTTGTTTTGGTTTTGGGGTTTTTTTGGTTTTGTTTTGGTTTTTTGTTTTTTTAGGTTTGGGGTTTTTTGGTTGGTTTTTTTATTTTTGTTTTCTTGTTGTTGTTGCTGTTTTTTTGTTTTGTTGTGGTTTTTTGTTTTGTTTGCAGAGATTGCCAGATGATATGAACCTCTCTTCTTTATGATTGCTCACTAGGAGCGCTGCCCTACAAACTTGCCCAAGGCTGTTTCAATGCTGTATAAATAACCACGTAACACAATGTGTTCAACCCAGAGCTGCAAGTAATGAGAGCTTTATAAATCCAGTTCATTTTACATTTAAAAGGCTTAGTGAAAGAAATTAAGTTTCTTAAAAAAAGCAGACACTGGCCCGGCAGTTTGGCTGAGCAGGACAAACCACGGGAGTCCCAGTTCAGCTCTCTAACGAGGGGCTCAGTCCTGGAGGCTGGTATGAAATTTAATTCCTGTGATTGGTGCTGTTACACATCAGGAAATGCAGTGGGGAAGTGTGAAATATTACCAAAACCAAGCCTCCAAAATTCAGGAATTTGGCTTCTAAAATCACTTTTTTAATGATGATGCCCCACCCCTGGAAGGGCTCAAGTCCAGGCTGGATGGGGCTCTGAGCAGCCTGGTCTGGTGGGAGACATCCCTGCCCATGGCAGGGGCTTGGAACAGGATGATGTTAGGGTCTCTTCCAACTCAAACAATTCTACAATTCTGGGTTTTTATACCACATTCTGTGTCTGGAGTTAAAGCTGAAGGGCCATATCGGACCAGCCACCTGCCCTGCCGGTTTTGGCACCGGGCTTTTCATAGAGGAATTGCAAGAAAAGGATTACCACCTCTAAGATTTTGCTCTAGGAGTTTAAAGTGTATGAGAAAGTTGTGGAAATTCCTAGTTTCTTTGTGAGACAATGTCTTTGCAAGCTGTGAATGAAATTGGTCCATTTAAAAAAGCCTACCTTCAGAAAAATTAGGAAAAAAACAACAAAAAAAAAAGCCAAAAAAAACCAAACCAAAAAACCCCAAAAGAACCAAGAAAAAAACCCCAAAACCCCCAAAAACCAAAACCAAAACCAAAAAAGAAAACAAACCCACAAACAAAAAAAAAAAAAAAAACCCCAAAAAAAAAAAAAAAAACCCCAAAAAAAAAAAAAAAAACCCCAAAAAAAAAAAAAAAAACCCCAAAAAAAAAAAAAAAAACCAACCAAAAAAAATAAAGAGAGAGAATTCATCGATAATTCATTACAGAATGCAATGGTGGGAGAGATAGATCTTATTTCTTTTTATCCCTAGAGTCTGAAGCAGCTTTGTGAGGTTTCTCCAGGTGGCTGAGGAACCTCTTTGACATTGTTTTAAATCTATGAAAGTCCTGAGATGGCTTTTGAGTGGATTTGTGAACTAGAAAAATGAATCCTTGATCTTATGCATGTGCACATCTCAAGTGGCCTTTAGACGACTCTCTGAGGACAATATGCATCTGCTTCAGCTCTCTAGAAATGCGAATAAACTCAGTTCAAGTGAGTTTGTTTGTTAGTAAAGTCTAAAAATGACATTTGCAGACACAGCCAGGCAATAACCCTGTCACTGCTGTTAATGCAGCTCCCATCCAATGCTCAGTCTTTCTGCAACCCTATCCAGGTCCAGGAATGAGAAGAATGGGGCCATAAAATGGAGAAAATGAGGTCAGAAAAGCTGAAAAAGAGAACAGGTTGAAAGTAAAGAGCTCTCAGGAACAAGTCCCTCCAGAAAACCACGGGGATGAATGTAAGATGATGCCTGTACACTAAATAAACAGATATTTTGTTTTATTATTTTTTTTCTCTGAGCTTGACCCTCTCAGCAAGGAGCTCTGTCGAGTTCCACAAGGACCTCACTGAGTTCTTACACTTGGCCATGGTGAAGCAGAAGTTTTGTGTTTGTCTGGAGCAGCTACACACAAATTTAAAGGGCTACAAATGCTGTGGAAGATCCTTCCATATAGTATATTCCCACTGAATAAAATTTCATCAGAAAAAAACAGGTAGGACCTGTGAGAGTTGAAGCAGATTTTCTATTTTTATGTGATAGCACAGAAATAGAAAATACAGTACCAAATATGCTCCAAAATGCAGTAAGCTGAGCAAGAGCTGGCGAAATTTTTATACATATTCTGCGAAGTTCATAATGGCAATTTGAAGGAAGATTTATTTAGCTATTTCCAAGACGATTTAATAGACATTTGTCGCTCATTTTCATATTTATTTTATACACTGATGATTTATTTTTTTTTTAATACGACAATGTTTTCTTTTTTAAAATTTAACTGTGTAGTAAGACTGTGCTCATTAGAATTTTAGGGCTTTGTTCTTCTTTTTAAATTATGCTGCATAACTGCTTTGGAGCAAAATGTAGGCAGTAATGTACTGCACCTCCTTACAGTTTCCTCAGATAATTACAATACCCATATTTTGAATTAAAAGCAAACAATCCAATCCAGCAGTTAAAGACGAGCAGATGAGCTTGTGGATTCATTTCAGTCAACCACTGTGAATCTTAGGAAGGACATTTTGTAGTTCTCTGCAAATATCAAATCTTAAAAAGCATTTCAATAAGGTAATAAGTATATGACTTCTTTTTATATCATTTATAAAGAAAATAAGCCCAAGAAAAATGGGTTTTATTATTTTGCTTTGCTTTGGCAGTGACATTATGGGAGGAGAGCTCAGCTGCCATTTATGAAAAACACAACCTCCAATAACACATTTTATGGGTTTTGATTTTAGACTCTCAGCCATGAGTATGCATAATGTTTTGAGGTGTCATTTTCTTACCCCAATAAAAAACCTGATGTAAGATTTTATGTGTGGCATTTCGTCACACGAATGGTGAAATGTTAAAATAAGATCAGCTGAAACATTTACCGCATACTGCACTATCTCCTGTGAAATGAATATCTGGATAATTGGCAAAGCAAAAATTTTTGTTATGAGGATTTATGAATTAAATAAAATTACCTCCTGCAACATGAATTTCTGTGAGTCTGAGATTTTCTTTTCTGCTGAAAAACATCAGGAGTTATGAAGTGTATCCTAAGAATTTTCTTTCAAGAATAACACTTTTTTTCCTGTTTTGTGTTTAATACAAACTCTCTCCCCATCCTCTTTTGATTTCCAGGTTATTAATATTTAGTTTTAAATAATCTTAAAATCTAAAATCCAACTTCTCTGTCAGCTCTTAAATCAGCTTCTTTTGCATGCAAGTTAATTAGTACCCATTTGCCAGAACCTTTACCCTGTATTAACAAGATCAAAATATTCAAATGGGACTGCAGTACTGGAGCCTATCCTCATAATTCCATAACTGATACTTGCCCTTGGACTGGAAGGGTTCTAAAGGGTAAGGAAAAGTAAAAAAATTCTGCTTACTCCACAGAAACTTGGGGAAAGTTGGCATGGATACTTCAGAGAAAATACACGTCTGGCACAGACTTCCCTTGGGACCTCAGGAGAGTCAGTTTATCACTCCATTTTCAAAAATTTTAAAAATAAACTAATTTTTAAAATAAACTAATAACATTTTCTTTCTCTTGACATTTATTGGGAAGCTTACTACTAGAGGTACTAGTCTATGAATTATGAATGCTGAATACAGTTTTACACATAATCTAATAATCTGACATTTTCAGTCTGAATTTAAAATATAAAAATATTATAGTAGAACCTAAAATATTAAAGCATTTTAGCTCTGGCCACTACAATTACACATCTTTCAATAACAGGCAAACACTAGGAGAGCTGCCTGGATTTTTCAGGCGTGTAGCTGCCACACTACTGCTGCTCCTGCTTCTCCTGTGGTTTCTGGTCCATGATAAAGGATTTACCGCTCTGCTGTTATGCCCAGGTTTATGTGGTTCATTTTTTCCTGTGTGCCACCCACAGCACAGACAAACCCCCTGGCTGTGAGTGAGAATGAGCTCCTTATCCCAAGGACAAGTCAGCATTTTCACTTCCCAGGATCATGTCACGTTTACTCTGCAGCTGGTCCTTATAGGCATTTTTCTCGGAATGTCACCAGGGCAAGTCATAGACTTGCTTTTTTTTTCACTGCATTTACAGAAATGTTACCCTTGTTTCCCACTATGGCATGAGCAGGAGTCCTTCAGCTTAGCGTGAATTAAATTGAGAGACAGGACGCAATAGTGGCACTGTAGAAATAATCATAGAGAGAAAGGGAAGGGTGTTATTTATTCCTTGCAAGTTTTTCCTAACGTAATGCATCTCTGAAACCCACAGGTCATTTATTGTGAGCGTAACAAATACATTCATATCCACCAAGGACAATAAATATTGCAAATTAAGTTGAATAATGGCTATACTGTCTGTTTCTTTTCTCCATGAGGGGCACACATGGGACTTAATGCAAGTCGGTATTTATAAGGCAATATATGGTATGAGTCTCATTCAAAGTTAGAATTGCAGAAATGTCACAAACACCCAAATTTACTGTTACTGCCTGAGGAACAAGTGGAGAAACAAAATCATTGCAAGCAACCAATGTGTACAGAATTTATAATGAGTATCTTAATAACAAAATGACTTTTTTCAAGTTATGTCTTTTTTCTTCTGAGAAGATCCTGGCATTGGAAAGGCTGAAGGAGAAAGGTAACGCAGCACAGCAATTATTAGAGAAGTTCTTGTTGCCATGTTTTTAACTGGGTTGATTGTTTCAATTGTACTCCAGCTTACATGAATCTTCAAAATATTTCCAGAAGTAACAAGCAGGGAATAAAAAAATAGAATCACAACTTTTGGCGAAGAATGGATGACAGGAGGGAAAAACAAGCACTCGTTGCCATACATCAGCATAAATAACTCTAATTTAAAATGAGTTCAGGGCTGCTGGCATGTATACAACTGAGCAAACAACGTATACCACTGAGTTTCCAAGATTTTTGGTGATGCAAATGGAGCACATAAAATTTATAACTTTGCTGTTTCAACCAGCTGCTGTAGAACTAAAAGTAGAACCGTGGCAGGAGTTTGACTCAAGATTCTTGTTAACCTCAGAGGGAGATGAAAGAGAATGGACAAGCGACCACTGCGGGTGACATAATAGCAAATTAAATTAACTGTGGAGATAAGAATGTGACAATAAGATATTAATAAAAAATAAAAGAAGTCAGATGTTTAAAAAATATCTAGTGATCTTATTTATCACATCAGACAAAGCTGGGAGTCATTGCAGCTCCTTCAGTGCGAATTTCTGTAGGGTACTAAGTCCACAAATACCTGTGACAATTTTTAGATTCCCAAAAATTATGTAAGGATGCTGAACAGGGACTAAGATTCTTTAACTGGGTAATTCTTGCTCTAGGAAGTTAAAAGGCTATTTTCTGCTCACCTGATTTCCACACCCAGAACTTTAGCAGTTCTTTGAGGACCACAGATGTCCAGCAAAAGCTGTGATTATCTCCTGTGGGAGCCCAGCACTCTTTCAAGAACAGATCTGTGTGTGCCATCCTGACATTTTTTTTCTTTGATAATATTTACCCTTTACTAAGTTTTTGTTCTGATTATCTCTTTCAAAAAATAAAGAAATCTCCAGGTGCCTGACAGCAGACTACTTACATTGTTAGAAACATAGATTTCAATAACAAACCATATTGTAAATTTGGCATTAGTGTTCTCCTTCCTAAATCATAAATTATTTTTATGCCTGGCCCAAGGTATCTTGTTCTGGCTTTGTGAATCTCTGTCCACCTGAAATGCATGCTTTTAAACTCAAGATTATTTTTAGTGTTTTTTTAACACATCCTTGCCTCTGACTCTTTCTGTGCCTTAAAGCAGAACTTTTTTGCTCCTCAATGTGACCAGTGTTGTGGGTCCATTCCCCTGGCAAGATAGAGGAGACTTCCCTTCCCAGAAGGACTTTATTGTGTTTGGATTGGATTGGATTGGGTGTTTTAAAAAAATATTTTACAGACTTGTGTTTATGTACCTACATATGTCTATACATCTTATACATATATATATATAAAAAAATCTATTTAGAAAATGACAAATAACTCTCCATATATGCCTATATACAAATATATATATATTTTATATATATGAATATTTATATCTTTGGATAATAGCCTTTACTTGAAGAATTCTGGGTCATACAGAAAAGTGAGAGAGCATTTATTAAAGACATTCTCTCGAGCAGCTCTGGTTATCAAGGCTTGTCAGAGTCTCAGTGCTTTCCCAGCCATACAGGCATGTACAGTCAATCTTCCTGGAGCCCAAAGTGTGAGAGTTAATGAAATTTGACAACTGATTGATGTCAGATGCAGCGGTGAATTTGGAAACCCAATTACCTCCTTCCCTTTCAAAGCAGAGGTCATTCCAGTCAACATGGCTCTACTGACACGCGTTGCAATTCAATCCGAGAGGTTGCAGGAGATTCCGCTCTTCAGAAAATTCAAACATAAATGGGAGCAAAATTTACAGATGAAGATGACGCACATTGACTAATGACCGGTCACACAAGCCAGGTGGAAACATGAAGATCCCCTCTCTGCACACAGACAAAGGTTATTTCTGTTTGGTTATTCTGTTAGCTTATTTCTGTAGTTGAAGGTGCAAACACAGTACTCTGGCAGTGCCTCTGTCTTAATCCCATGCATTTTCCCCAGTGGTAAATCTTTTTGTCCAAAATCTTAATGGTTCATACAGGTTTTTATACTGAGGTTTCAGTGGAACTACAGCTCTAAACTTCATTTAAAGTGCTGTAGATGATACAGCTTTGGTGGAGCTGGGATGAGATGCACCAGAAGAAAAATCCAGCCAGTTACTTACAAGCTTTAACGAGCAGCTTTCCAATCCCACACTCAGTTCATTAGGCTCTGCTGGTCCAAAATTGGAACTGCTGGGACTCGTGCAGATATCTGCAAGCAGAAATCACCGTGTTGAAATTTAGAAATGGAGATGCAGCGGTCTCTGTCCTTTCTCCATCTTTCACCTATTAGCATGGAACACATTAATGTGGATATTGGCATCTGCTCTGGGTTTAGTTTTAAGCCATTAGGGAATGTTTAAAGACATTGTAATGTTAACGTTTACTAAAGAAATTTTTTTTGAAACTGCAAAATAGTTCCCATAGTTCCTTGAGGGGAAATAAGAAGAAAGAGATCGACCAGGTCTGTGGCAGAGCAGGACCACAACCATCACAGTCATCATCCCAGGTTTCTCCAGGATGCTGGAAGCAGTAAAGCAGAGCGCTGGCTTTTCATTGCAAGCACTTTGAAGCCCTCTCTGTATGAAAGAATTGAAAGCAATGCAGGTCAGGCCTGACTCTCCTCGCTCACCCACCAGCATAAATCAGGATCACTCTGGGAAGGGTTTAGTTAGTTTTATGTTTCGTATGTATGGGAGACATGATTATGTAGTGTACACCCTCTTTTGAATTTACATTTCTATGATTAATTATTAAGCGAACCCAATAACCTGGGAGAAAGCGATACAGCCCTGTTATCTCATCATTTGTTAATGGTGCTAAATAAATAATTAAAAATTAAGAGTATCTGCCTGCTCTTTGACAAATAGATACTTTAATTAACTCAGGTACAACAGAGCATTCCACAGACACCTGGCCTTCAACCTCACGTGTCCAATGCATTAGTCCTTTTGTTCATTTAAAAAACCTATAAAAAAATCCCAAGGTCCAGGTCATCTGTCTAGATTCTGAAGTTCCACTCCAAATAAGTGCTGAAGTAGATCTAGCTACAATTTCAGGGGAATGCATTTTGAATTAGTCATGTTATTTACAAAAACATAATTTCTGCAATTTCCTCTAAGCCTTTACATAAGCATTAAAAGTTTAGGATTAGGAAAGTCTGTTTGTTGGAAAAAAATGAATAAAAAGGAACCATCAATGCCTTTCCTCTAGGCTTTCAGCAGTATCAACAGCTTTTACAGAGCAAAATGCAATTTTAAGAACTCAGAATCTTCTTTTTGCGGGGGTTTTAAAATTTCACCCCATCTGAAAATGTCAGTTTTTCATTTAAACCACTGCCTTGAAGGCCTGCAAACCTGCAGTCACAAATTTATCCCTTTTTAAGCAAAGTTTAGAATTTGAATATACTGCTTCACCTTAGAATATGTAAAAGCTTAACTAGATGGCATAATCTACTCTTCTCTTTTATGAAAAAAAAATAAAAATTTGAACAGAATTACATTACTCCAAGCCTCCTTTGTGCTCTACACGTATTACTGATATAATTTTCTGCCAGAGATATTAATCATTTTGAGAAATTTATCTCTTGGAAAGCTCCAGTTACAGCAGCCCAAATTGCATTTTCCAAGATAAAATGAGGAACTGGCTTTTTCCCTGGTTAGGCTGCACAATTTGCATGTCAAGTGAGATTATCTTCATGATTTTACAGTTGCTCAGCTCATCTCAAGGAGCACAGTTTGCTGCAGGTGATGTCAAAGTTTTACTTTTTCACACCATGCAGCATCTGAAGCAAGACAGCAAACACTAAAAGCCAATCCGATATAACTGTGACAAACCTTTTTGTTGTTTGGCTTAGTCTTATAAAAGGCAAATCTTGCATGGGATGATGTTCATAACAAGGGAACATTCCTAGAAATAATCTTCATTAGTGCTGTAGAAGTTTTGTTAAACTGGAACCATGCCATACTGATTGATTCACATTTTCCTCCTGTATTTACACCAGCCAGGGCTGCATTGCCCTTCAGTGGTACACGGCTGTTAAAATGGTCTCAGCGGGGTTTCTTTTACCTTTGTTGGATTTTTCTCTGCCAGCAAGAAAAATAAACAACAAAGATAACTTTGTCAATTTTTCTTTTCCTCCCCCAGCCTGCTCAGACAAAGGCCTGGAAGTGGGATGTGAGCTTGAAAACAAAATATAAAGGATTATGGTATCTACAGCTGGGTGAAGATTTTACAGTGAAGTATTTCCTGAGCAGCAAATGTCAGTTCATAAACAGAAACACTCTGCAGCAGTTTGCCAGATTTAGTGAAGTTTCATTTAGGGAAAGAACAGCTCTTGCAGAGCTTCAGCGAGGAAGAACCCGCAGACAGAGCTGTGCTGCTGTGAGCTGAGCAAGACAGACAGGGAAGGAGAAAATGACAAAATCACATAACTCAAAGAAAGGAAAAATAAAAAAAAGACAAACTTTTTGGAAGGAAAAGGACAAAGATGGGAGCACTGTTAAAAGTCTGCAAGAAAGGGGCAAGGCAACATCTGTGTGGGAAGGATAAATGTTGGGGCACACCGGGACAGAGCTATGCTCTTCCTCTGAGCCCCACTCACGGAACTTCAGAATCGCAGAACAGTTTGGGTTGGAAGGGAATTTCAAAAGTGGTCTGGTTCCAAACCCCTGCCGTGGGCAGGGACATCTTCCACTGGATCATGTTTCTCAAAGCCCCATCCAACCCGGCCTTGAACAGCAGTTCATCTGCCAGCTGTGCTTGTACAATCCTCAAAAAGATGACTCATCATCATCATCATCCATTTTTCTCTATTTTCATTCATTTGTTTTCATTCCCCAGCACGAAATGATCAAGAAGCAGGGGCAGGGTTGGTCAGAAAGCAGCAGGGTGTGGCAGGGCAGTGCCAGGATGTCACACCCTGCTCAAGGACTGCTCCACCAGCAAAGTGGCCCTGGCTGCTCATGTTCCCCCTGGCTTCCCCAGTGGCTTGCAGAGGACTGAGGGGGAAGATCTCCATTATTTGTATGGAAAATCAAACAAATGGTGCTATTTTCCTGGCCCCTCATGATCTTGCCTGTGCACTCACAATTGGGAAAAAAAATAATAAAAAAAATAAAAAATTAAATATATATATATATATATATATACAGATTGGCCATGAGATATGTTTCCGCTACTGCAATCTACATTACTTTGAAAAGTCTCCTTTCATATCACCCAGGCAATGCAACTACACCCATTTTCTTATGAACACAAATATTCCTTAACAGCATTATTTTGTTTCTTTGTAGCTGAGGCTCTTTCAAGATCAAAAGGAATTTAAGTGCAATGAGGTTAAAGAGGAATTGGAGCTCTGAAACCCAGCAAAACCCAGCCAAAAAGCAAAAATATACATGGTAAATGATGCCGGGGGCCAGATCTCCATGTGCTTCTCTGCACTGAATCCGAAACTTGTTCGCAAGATGCTGCTTGAGATCCCTGAAAATTTGTGGCTCAGACTCTGTCAGGCCTTGAAGAAGAGATTTTTTCAGCCTAATTTAGGTGTGATTTTTTAAAATAATTTTATTTTTCCATCAGCTACGTCAAGAAGTGAATTTACTTCTCAGTCTTCTCTCACTCATAAAAATGAGAGGCCGCCTTGCAAATTTGAGGGAGTCTTACTTACACTGAAAATGTATCTTAAGGTAAATATCAGCCAAGGAAAAGTACTCTTTGGTAGGGTTTGCTTTTTTAACCTTGGATTAAAATTATTATTATCTTAAAATATCCAGTTATGCTCTAATCATAATTACAAAATTCATAATATTTCTTTTTATTATACCTTTTGTTTGTCAGCAATAGGAAAATCTGACACTCTCAACCTTTGAATATTTCTGTGCACTTAAAGCCATCTTGATTAACCTGGAATTTAATCCACCACAAGTCCTGGAAGATTCTAGACTTAATCATAAATAGTTTATTTATAAAGAAAGCATTTTGAGATCCTTGTTTATTTATTTATTTTAAAAGTACACAAAGTTTTTTGAAGTCTACTTTACTTCCTGTAAGAGATGCCATATAATCCCATACTTACAGGCTTCAAATAGACTACGAGCTATTTCCGAAGTCATTTGGTGCTTTGAGTCCACTTCATAAAGGATTTGCATATCTTTTAAGTATCTGCGTTTCTTCTGGCCTAAACACAAAAGTGTCTCTAGAGGCACAAATCTCAGAAAGACTATCATGAATAAATGAAAAGCATTTGCATACTAATACAATCCTATTCTTGCTTTTTGTCTTATGAGAAGGCAGCTATTTATTGCGGCCAGTTTTGGCACACGTTGGTAGCTGCAGTGAATAGATGCACTGTCAGCACCACACAAAAGAAAGTTTATCAAGTTTTATCTGAATTACTTACATAATGAAAAACCTGAAAATCTTTCAGAAAACTGCCAAAGAATCACAATTTACCTAAATGGAAATTCAGCTTTCTTTTCTTCCCCATTCCTTCTGGTCTGTAGTTACATTCTTAACACTGTAATAGGAAGAGAAGAGAGAAGAGAGGAGAAGAGAAATGGTAAGACAATATTTTTCTTATGAAAAATACCGCCTGCGGAAAATAAGCAATAAACAACCTGGAAAGTGATGCTCTGGCCATAAGAGTGGGTTTAATAATAATGAGTACATATTTTGGTTGCTGACTGAGTCTTTAAGTGCTTTCACTCCGAATGAAGCTCTCAGGACTGCCCTGAAATCCTGTAGCATTTCTAGGAAATATCTTTCACTAAGCAGGAATGCCACTGAAAATTTCCATTCTCGATATTTCCACATAAATGAAACCCAAACATCACCTGTGCTGTACTCAAGAATCTGTGGTTAGCCACAAATACATGGTTTGAGAAAACGCTTAATAAAGAAAAAGCACAATGAGCCTCCCTAAAAATAAACTTTACAAAGCAACTTTAAAATAGACAAAAACTGTAGAAAATTCAAAGCAAAAATAGAAAAGCACTGAGCATGGGGTGTGAGGGATTCCTAGAGGTGTAAGGTGCAATCCCTTCGGAGAGGCTGTGCTACCCCTCATCTGCCAAGGACACATTTGTCTAACCTGCCATCTCCAGGGATGGAAAGCACAGAGATTTTTTTTTTACTGCTAACCATGCTCATCTGTATTACAAAGCTCTTTTAAAAGCATAACTTAAAATCTGACTTGCTGAAAATTAATCCTGTTATTTCTTATACTGTTCTAAGCAGACATGGAGGATAATTTATCACCCTACCTTTGCAATAACTCTAAAATGGCTCTAATTATACCACATATGCTTTTTGATGGTTATAATTTTAACTAAATCAGGTAACTGGAAGGTTAACTACTGTGTGAAAATTATCACAGCTTAAATAAAATACAGATAATGAATCCACTCCTAAAAATTATAAAATAGGAAACCATGTTAAGAAGTTTTTTAGTTTAATTAATTATCAAGAAGGATAATCACAGTGGATTTACTTTACAATTGCAGTATTATTCCCATGTATTTACAGTTGAGTGATCCAAAATTAATGGGACACAAGGCAACAACTGATCCAAGATAAAATAAACATGGTTAGGAAAAAAGGCTCTAATAACAATGCATGGGTTTATAACTACTCTGCACAATGGAGATAATGCTTAGTTTGTGTATGTACATGGTTATGATAATTTTGAGTCAGAAATCTACTTAAACACATTGATTAAAATAAGGCTGGTGCTTGATTACTTCCCTGGGCTGTGCATATCTGTAAAAATCCCTTTCCCCATTTCTGAGCGCAAAGCAGTAGTAGATTCATAAATCCTGAACGCTGAGGGGCTTTGGGGAGCAGGAGGTAATGAAATGACCACTCATGGCTCAGCCTGGCTTCAGGCTGCCTCTCCAGCCTCACCACTGGCCAAACCTCCTCCTCAGGTGCTTGCTCAGCTCTGTGGATGACCAGAACACCAACATCTGGTGATTTATTCTAAAATTTGTGCTGATAACTGTAGGAACTGCATGGACACCTTGTTTAAAAATCAGGTCTCGCCATCTCTCCCCTGGCCCTGGGAGAGGAGGAATTTCTCCCTTCCAAGCCTACAGCACTCAGAGCCTCTGCACAGGAGAGTTCGTGGTGCTCTGGGGCTGCTGCAGGACTGAGCTCTGCAAAGAGATCACGTCTTGCCTTTTTTCCTTCAGCCTTTCTGTTTCCTGCAGATCCCTGGGGGAAAATGTAGTGTTTGGAGCTCTAGGGAGAGCAACTGTTTAAATCTGCTCTTGAAAGTGCTGTACATTCTCATGTACAACCAATCGAAATCAGGTTACAAAGTCCAAACTGTTTGAGTTACATTTTGTTTTGTGAGAAAGCCATTAACTTATTTCTTCCCCATTAGTGCATTGGGAAAATAAATTGAATTCACTTTTGCAATTACCTTGGAGTTTTTAAGTTGGATGAAGCAAAATGCATGAGGCCAAAGGGTGACTTTTCCATCTGAGCATCAAAAATGGAAAAGGACAATGGAGACAAAATTTGCTCAAATTCCTCGCTAGCTGGAAGCAAGTGGCACAGCTTTTTGGGTAGATAAAAGAGAAATATGTAATGAGAAATTGAAGAATCTGTGCTGGACTCTAGCAAAGAGCTCTGACTCCCACAGACTGACAATATACATTTTGTGTAGTTCTGCCAAAATCAAGGGTACATCAAAGGAAAATTCTTCAGTTTGCTATTCTCATGATAAAGGCCTGTAATCGTCCTTTAGCAGTACTGTCTATTATCTATGTCTATTTATCTATTTGGATTGTTATAGCACATTAAGCAAATGCCCAGAGTGGATTTTTAATATGAGACATTATTTCAGAGTATAAAGGATTTTTTTGTACAAATAGAAATAGATATATGTGCACATGTATGTGTGCACACATACCCACAGCTGAATAAAGACTGTTTCACAGTAAGTTAAGATAACACCATTTTCCAAGCAGAGACTGGAAGGGAATATGAGAAGGATCCCAGAATGTGAGGAGAAATGTACCCCGGAAGTTTAGTTGCTTTAAAGAACATGTACTGCTGGGGAGGAAAAGCAAAAAAAAAGTGGAGGAATAGTTTTGATCTAAAGCCTTAATCTTTCTTTCCTTGATTCTAAAATGCATTGGTTTCAGCAGTCCAGGATAATGGGCATTAAGAATTTTGAACCAACAGTGCTCAGATAGGATGACCACATTTGGAGAAATCGTGAATTTCTGTACAATTCTAAACTGCAAGCAAATAATTTCACAAGCAAAATGCCTGGCTTCATCCTATGCCCTGAAGAACTGAAGCTCACCATTGATTTGCTGCCCAGACTGTATTTCCTCCTCGGCCTGGTGACCAATCCCCTATGTATATCATCATATTCTTTATGCCAAAAGTCAATATTTAGCTTAAGCTTTTGCAGAGACCAACTCAAACAGAGACAATACAGGCTGGCAGATTCTAATGTATAAAGTACTTTCCATAGAAACACCAAGTGACAGATTATGTGTATATATATATATAAAAATATATATATATAAAATATTTATTCTGCTTAAGGCTCACATCTTTGATACCACTTCATTTGTGTTCTGTCTGATGCAGGGATGAGGATTTAACCTTGTTAACT